>CM072820.1:43579488-43829624 GCA_036937905.1 Salvia rosmarinus
TAGATCTGAAAAGAAGATGCTAGTGAAACAGGTGGACATCTCAGTGTGAAAGTACAATAGTCAATTATAGGTAACAAATGATACAGTTCAAGCTAGTACACTTCCAAGGTTGGCCAACTTCAAAATTTTGTGTATTATCGAGGATTCAAAGTGTATCTGTATTTAAAGCCTCAATCGTTTTTAATCTCAATCCCACGGTGATGGGTCGAGATTGAATTTCTTTATCTTTTTAGGCGAGAAACACTTCTTCGCCTCCATTCTCTCGTGCCGGAGTCTTAGAGGTCGCCCACGCACGGGAGATCGTGGTCTATGATCTCTTCCTCTAGCACGTGCAAGCCGCCATTTCCTCGCATGGTTAGTCATACCGTGGGGTTTCGCACCCCACGTGGTCTAGCAATATTCGACAAGAAGATGCCAATGGCCCAATTTACTACACGCTTTACACATCTTAGGATAAAATCGAACTTAATAACTTGTAAAACGTGTTGCCCGTGGTGCAATTGCAAATTAACATACTCCATAGGTTCACGACAAGATCAACTAAAACATGAAACCTAGGTCCATCTAAGTTATTCTTAGCAATTGTCCTACAATCAACCTCAATGGGATCTCCTAATAATGAAGCAATTTTGCCTATAACATTCGGATTCCATAGTTCAAGAGGCAGATTAGGTAAAGAAGCCCATACAGAAATTTAAAGTCCTGAGCAGTAATCGAACCTAAATTCAAGAGTATATGACAAAGGATTAAAGGAATACCGAACACCGCAAATGGTCCCGACCGCGCACTTGTTCCATATCCTCCTCCTTTTCAAACCTCGAATGCGATCCACCCATTCGATGGTATGAAATTTTGTAGTTTTTTCCATCCCAAAGAAAGACGCTGTGTTGCTTCCTTCCGTGTAAGCCCCGCAAAAGCTACAAAGAAAACCCCATCCTTTCAAATAGGGTGTAATCAAGAATTTCAAGAGTTAAAACTTCATCGACGATACTTACCGAAATTGCTAAGGCAAGGTCCGCCTTTCTCACGGAATTAGATTAACAAAGTGGCCCGTGCATTCCTTAGCCATGCGGCGGATCCATGGTGGTGTCGTGGTCCTCATCGGCCGCCTAGACCATCGTCGCTTGCTCGATCAAGCGCCATCGCGGTTTAGACTTCGCCGCTGGTTGTGTAGGTTGCATGATGCACGTGGTTCTCGGCGGGGAGGAACTCCTCGGCAAGGATGTTTGACCCCGGCAGTACTTCCCTGAGATCCCGCCCGAGCCGCATTGAGTCCGCCGAGAGGCATGTGCGGCATCTTCGCAAGGGCCTCGACAAGATGCGATAGATCTCGACATCTCCCACCGGCAGTCCACCTCGACAAGAGCGAGTTAGCTCGGCCCACCCGATGGCTCCTCGGCCGATCCCCGCCTCGCCACTGGCGTTTCAGATGGGCGGAACTCGACAGTGACCGAGCCTCGACCGGGCGCGATCTCGGTGCACGGAATTTCGCATGGGCAAGTCTACCTCGCATTTCCCACCCCGGCATCTTTCTCGCGGTGTCTACCTCGTCAGTCCACTTCGCATGAGCTAGTGAGCTCGGCACCACCCAATTGGTCCTCGCTTAGGCGCTCGGCCGAGTATACGGGTGGCATTATTCGAAACCGATCTTCCAAGTCCGATATGGACTGGCATTTTTAACCGACCCAGCCCACGATGAATGGTCCATCCGTCGCCTATTTCGACCTCTAACAAGTAAAAGGCCCAATAGCCCATGTCCAATCCAACGGCTATATCTTAAAATAAGTAGACAATAACACAAGGAAATAATATACTTGCAAATGATAAAATATGCTATATGGAATTGTACGATCAACAAGATAATATTTCCATATAATTAAATGGCAAGTGCATGCATGAAAGGAAAAGTTACCAAAACTAAAATAGTGCAAGTTAGGCAACACGCACACAAGGAAAGTTCCGCGCGGCTAACCGGGGTGGTCGGCGCTTATGGTTACCAGTGTTAAGGCTTGAATGTTGGCTCGAGCTCCCTATGAAAAGATTCCTAATACTTAGAAATGAAAATTCCAATTTCAAGCAAAGCGATGGCAAGACACGTAATTTCGGCAGACAATTCATACGACCAAGTAAAAAATTTGGCAATTTAACGACGCACACAAAAACTTCCATGAGAACTTACGTAGGTTGAGGCTTACTTGACAAAGACAAAGACCAAACCACAAAACACACTTAAATAAATAAAAGTGAATTGTAAGGGTGTTTGCTCAATATTAGAGTAATGCACGGTCAAAGTGAATGGTGGTGGAACTTGCGACGATGGACTTGTTTTCCGCCGAGGATGAACGACCACCACCAAAACGCAAACGGTAGACACGTAAGCAATGATGATACGAGCTGAATGACGGAAAGCTATTGCCGAGAAAGTATCGCCGGTAATGTCAAAAGACTTCTGCTTGAGTATCACGGAAATCGCACGGTGCTAGAGAGGATTCGCTAGGGAGAGAACTCCAACCTGCTTTTTCAAATTTTTCTTTTTTTGGTAATTTAATACAGAAATTTTAAAGGTCAGTGGTGGTGGACTCGAACCGAGACCTTCGCCTCCTGCATTAACCACTCTACCACTAGCCACACACACACACACAAAATTATTTCTTTTTTTCGTAATTTAATACGAAATTTTAAAGGTCACACACTGGACTCGAACCCAGACCTTCGCTCGGGCATTAACCACTCTACCACTAGGCCAACACGTTTCATTTTTTTTTTTTTTTTGGTCAATTAATACGAATTTTAAAGGTCAGCACACTGGACTCGAACCCGAGACCTTGCCCTGCATTAACCACTCTACCACTAGCCAACACACACACACACGTTTTTTTCACTTTTCAATGTCTATCGTGTCACTTCATATTTCTTTCATTGTAGTAAAAAGAGCTAGCGATGTAAATAAAGCGATTGATACAATACATGTATAAATTTAAGCGTTGTTCAGTAGTTTGATTTAGTGGTGGTGTAATATGTGAAGAATGCCAACTTGTCGTGATTATCGAGTTTCTACATTTTAAATATGATATTTGTTGTCCAAAATCCAAAAGATCATAGGGAGTGTATTCTAAATCCTTACCCCTCTGTGGTTGTGGTTGTTGATTTGTGAAAATATTTATGCCGATTTGGTTGCCGAGAAACAAAAATAAACCATGTGTGTCTAATGAGATAAATGAAGATTCAATGTTGGTATTGGTGGTGTTGGTTTATCGCAGATTGTTAAAGAATTGGGTTGGGGAAACTTTGCGAAAGGTTTTGCTACAAGGTAAATTTGTCGAAATAGACTATGATGGAGGAAGGAGCTTGTTGTAAAAAAAATGACAAGTGGAAGGAATGTAGATTGAGAGAATGTCCAAAATTTTGATATGGGGTAAGAAATGTCGAGCTCTGCATTTTATAGAAGGAATATAGGCTACGTGGAACAAGGAAAACCATACAACTTATTTTGTTAATTAATCTTCAACATAATATCTGGATGTTTAATAATTGGATCCATTTTAAAAGACCGATCCGCCCAAATGTGTATATAGGCTGGCTTCAAAAAGATTTGCCCATGAATACAAACCCAAACCATTAAATTTAAAACTATCAATATAAACGTGGTTCAACATTTCAATTACGCTGCAACTCGATCATATTCATATAATTACATGTTTACTTTGAACATGCTATGTATAAAAATTGATTTTTGCTCAAAATTCTGATAAATCTTTTGTTGGAATTAAAAGCATATTTTTTTTCCTCCGGGGTGCGAATCGATTTATATAATAAACTAAAGAATTCTTCTAAAATCTATTTGAGAAATAAACGGGGTATTACACAAAAAATTAGATTCAGATCCAGATCCGTAGATCTAGGGTCTAGATCCAGATCCATATATTTTTTCTTCTAAAATAATTCATAAATCAACTATAATAATAATAATAATAATAATAATAATAATAATAATAATAATAATAATAATAATAATAATAATAATCTAAATACATAATAACACTATAATAATTATTTAGAATTGTTACTATACAAGAAGATGTTAGTTATAAATTTACTTTGTTTTCACGATATCAAATAATATCGTAATAGGAATAAGAAGAAGAACACATATATCTTAGTAAATAAATCATTCATATATAAATTTTCCTTAAATACAAGGTACAATTTTTCTAATGTTATTGATTTATCGTCCAATTCTATAATCTAGTTTATCCAACTTCGACTAGAAAGAAAAATAACGTGAATACACTTATAAATAAAATAAAAGTTATATATACATATATATTATAAGAATACATATAACTGATCCTGATTTTAAATCAAGATCCAGATCCTGATTTTGTTAAACGATCCAGATTCGATTCAGATCCGCACAGATCCTATTTTTAAAGATTCAAATCAAAAATAGATCAATTTATAGATCTGAATTGAGTTCAGGATTCACTATTATCCGTAGTGGTCAATGATATATTTGAGAGAGTATACTTATTGTAGTAGTTGGCGAGTAGTTTTTCCCCACCGGGATGTGGTTGCAAAAGAGAATAATCCAACAAAAGTCAATCATAAATTTTATCTACTTCTTTTGTTCTTTTATGTGGAAATATAAATACTTTGTACCTGCTCCATTTCTGTACTGGGACCGGTATATTAATTATTAATGCTCAGCTCTCTATTTTCCAAACAATATGAAGGCCTCAAATGAATACGCGTTTATCCGTTCTTGTGTTTATAGCCATCACCTATTAAAACGTGCTAATATATTTATATATTTGTAATATCGAATTATATTTATATATATAAAACTTGAACTTTGGAGCCGTTAACGAATACTCAGCGTCTATTAATATTAATACATAACAAAATAACAAATGTATTGACGGAAATAGTTTCCAATACATACTGCATGCTCCAGAAAAAAATGAAAATAAAAAAAGACCTTACTAGCTACATATATGAAACCTTGAAATTCTTTTCATGCTATTTTCGCGTTACTTATTCAATTCTAACAACCTTCATTTATGAATTGATCTTATTTATATATGCCAAGACTTCAATAAATATGAAAAAAAAAAAAACTCTTTTATGTTTATGAATCAATATTCCCTCCATTTTTTTACTAGTGTCACCAGTCATTAAATTACACATACTAAGACTTTGTAACCTTATTCATTATTATGATAATGCATTAATATAATTAATTATCAAATTTTAAGAGTATTAAATAAGGAAAAATAAAAAATATATTATAATTTTATTCTTAAAATTACGAATTATGATATTTATTAAAAATTAATAATAATAATATTAACGAGACAAGGAGTATTCATTTATCCCTCAACAACCGATGGTCGCGGTTGAACAAATTCAACTTATTCCACACTCCACACCCACCATTGGAGAAAATTTATTAGAAGTGATTATTTCATTTGTCACTAACCCTGATAAATTTAAGTTAGCATTAAGGGAAGAAAAGACCATTCAGTCAACAATCATCACCTTAGTCCTTACAAATATTTAATTGAATTTCGAGGAAAATAGTGATGATAATAATATTTTAACTCATCACTAGGGGCGAGACAAAACCTAAATTAACATTTTTATACTCATAGTTAAAATACAGCGGCATTATTTTAACGGTATAAAAACTCATGTACATCCATCAATACGGTGCGGACATAAAAAAATATCATTTATTGTTAAAAAAATATCATTTATTTTTTACTATATAATTTAGAAAGTATCATTTATATTAAAGAAAATTATTATTTACATTAAAGAAAAGTATATATCCAGACGAATGTGAAAGAGACAATCTCTTTTAACAGTGGTTTTCGTAAGGTTGGTGTATTAATTTAAATCCCTATGTCTGCATCACTGTGTCAGGCATGTGGAACATAGTACGCAATTTTCTCTCTGCTTCGATTGACTATTTATTGTATTACACAAATGGAGATATTTGAATAGTGATTCATATGCAATAAAATAAATAAATAATCAACTTCTTTTTTCTTAGAATATATTTAGAAAATAGTTGACATAATTAAGGCATTGTTATCAAAAGGTCAAATTAAATTACGATTTTTTCAGAAAACTAATTAAATCTTGATTTGGGTTTACGCAATCCATACTGGGTATGTATTCGAATCAAATAATTTTGATATGATTATGTATTCGATTCGATTATTCGATATTTGAATTCGAATTAATACAGATATAAATATGTTTTTATTCGATTAGTTAATGAATACAAATTCAAAATCATGATATTCGATTCGATATTCAGAATATTCAATTCGAACTAATATATATATATATATATATATATATATTATTTTAATACACATATAATTCGTTATTTTATATGGTATAGTTGGAGCAAAAATATAATTATGTTATTTTATAAATATAAATGAATATCAAATAATAAATTGCTTCATATTTCTAAATCCTAAATATTAAAATAATTTCAAAATAATCTAATTTTAAGATTAAAAGTTGCATCATTCTTTGAATCTGCTCCTACCTCTCCTTTACATGCTCCCTTACTGCTCCGCCACATCTCATCTCGCCACCCTACCACCCCTCTCTCTATCACAACCACCGCCATTGCCGCCCTCCCTCACCGTGCTCACCAACCCGTGAGCCACCACACTCCACGCCACCGCCACCACGCCACCACCGAGGTGGAAGATTGGATGCTTGCCATTTTCAAACTTGGTGGAAGCTTGGATACTTGCTATTTACAAATGATTTACATGAAGTGCTATTTTGATGAGCTTGATATCATTTTTCTTTTCTTTTTTGTTTATGTATTTGGTTGTTATTGTTTATGTTATGCAAATGATTTGAGAGTTGAAATAACGGAGTCATTATTTTCCATCTATTATTGAGTGTTTATAGCTCCATATTATTTAAAATATGATTTTTGATAATTTATCATTAAGATTGCAAATAAAATAGTCTAATGATACATTTGAAAAAAATTGAAACGAATATTCGATTCGAGTATCCGCAAATACTATATGAATCGAATTCCAATCGAAAAAAATATTCAAGAGAGATTCGAACATCGATTCAATTATAGTGATATTTGCTTCAATTCAATTCGTTTACAATGATATTCGGTTCTATTAGATTCGTTTACATCTATACCGTTGACAGATGAGTAGTCAACTTGGAATATACTATTTCTTTTTTTTGGAAAGATGCAATATTTAAATTCTACAAAAAATTAGCAAACAAACTGCTTCAGCGCAGGAGAGAGAGAGAAGTGTAAAAGTCATTTTGAGATAATTTAAAACTTGTTCCAATTAAAAAATAAATAAAATAAAAGAAAACAAAGCTGACACCTCCACTTATTCCAAAGAAAAGAAAAAAAAAAGTTGTTACAAACTTAGAATCCTGTCTGCTTATGCTGATTCCGTTTCATAGTATATATTCCCAGATATAAACAGTGTTTTCCATTCACGTTCATTTTACGCAAAAATCCAATCCCCAAAACTTTTAAATATTATCGTTCACACTTTGGATTTTTCTTGAAATAATACAAGTAAACCACATACTATACCTATTATTCTCTTTTCTACTAATATAAGTATCAACCTCACTAACTTCTCCTCTTCATCACTTTCACTGGCTAATTTTAGCTCATTTCGAAAAAACTGTTTTCAGCGATGGACGATCGCAATCCTAGCAAGAAATCCAAGTACGACGAGGAGAGCGTCAACAATGGCGACGGCGATGGCAAGTTGAGGGGAGTGGTGGTGCTGATGAAGAAGAACGTGCTTGGAGTGAACGACGTCGCGGCGTCGGTCGTCGATCGATTCGACGAGATTTTGGGAAGAAAGGTCGCCCTGCAGCTTATCGGCATCGCCGCTGATCGAGCTTCTGCTGGTATGTGTCTGTATGTTTCATTATGTAGCTTGATTGATGCTAATCTAGTAGCTGCATCTCTACCGTCGATTTAACTAATCCACGTCGACAGATTGGTCAGTCAACGGTTGAGAGTAAGCTTTTCATTGGCGGTGGTTCATTTTGTAATCATGCATTCATGAAACTGTAATCATGACTGGATCTAATCTAAAAGGGAAAGAGAGGGGGAGACTGTTGAGGCTTTGAATTTGGGCGGATATTGAGATTTTCTTTGTTGTTCACTTCTTTATCCCTGTAGACATCACGAAACTGCAAATGTATGATCATGTATGCGAATTAATTAATAATTGAAGGCAAATTCTGTGTATAACAAGTTTCTTACGAATGTTGAGAGAGAGAGAGAGAGAGAGAGAATATAACTGGTCTATTGGAAGTAAATATAACATCTATTGAAGTTACGACTATAAAAATAGTGACAAATATATAACTGTTTCCATAACCTGCTGTCAGCAATGCAAAAAAATTGGAATATAAAACTTGACTCTTGTCTGTTTTACAGCAGAAGGTTACAGAGGCAAACTTGGGAAGAAAGCATATCTAGAAGACTGGATCACAAAAATCACCCCTATGACAGCAGCTGCGACGTACAATGTCACCTTCGAGTGGAGCAAGGAGATGGGCTATCCGGGGGCATTCACAATCGCCAATTTTCACCACAGTGAATTCTACCTCAAGACACTCACTCTTGAAGACGTCCCTGGTCATGGCTGCGTCCATTTCATCTGCAATTCTTGGGTTTACCATGCTGAACGCTACAACAAAGACCGCATATTTTTTGCTAATCAGGTAAAAGAAAATTCTTGTAGCATGTCAAATAGATCATAACTCGCTATCTCCACTAACTTCATAGATGAAGGTGCATCAAATACTATATTTTGATTCAGTATGATCTCAAGTTCATATATGTTCTTGTACTCACTTCCATAGCTTTCAGATGGCAAAATCAAACAGAAATTGCATATTATGCTTTACCATTAAAAAATATGCTTTGATATGAGTGTTTTTGTGCCTCTGTGACATGTATCCTAGATAAAGAAGAAAATAACCTTTTGTTGCAGACATATCTCCCCAGCCAAACACCTCCACCACTTCGTGGTTACAGAGAAGAAGAATTGGAGAACCTGCGAGGAACTGGAACTGGAACTGGAACTGGAAAGCTTGAGGAATGGGATAGGGTGTATGACTATGATATATACAATGATTTAGGTGATCCCAATAAAGGTCCTGAGCACGAACGTCCCATTCTTGGGGGTTCATCTGAATACCCATATCCTCGCAGAGGAAGAACAGGCCGGCCTCTGTCTTCATTAGGTAAGAGTTTAAACATGAAACTTAACAAGTATTCTTGTATACATGCACATCTATGAATTTTAACACCTGTGTATAAAGAAGTGTTTAATCACTTACTATTTTGTAGATCCCAGAGTCGAGAGTAGGATACCAGTATATAACAGCTTGAGCATCTACGTCCCGAGGGATGAAAGGTTTAGTCATCTGAAGATGTCAGATTTTGTAGCATATGCGCTGAAGTCGATATTTCAGTTCCTTGCGCCCGAGTTGAAGGATCTGTTTGACAAAACTCCGGATGAGTTTGAATCATTTGAGGAAGTGCTACAGCTCTATAATGGTGCGACCAAAGAATCTAATGGAACTTTGTTGGAGAAAATTAGACACCACATACCTGTCGAGACGATAAAGGAGCTACTCAGATCAGATGGAGAGAAAACATACAATTTTCCGCTGCCACAGGTCATCAAAGGTAATATACTAATATTAGTGGAAAAAATATGTTGAATTTGTAGACTTTGAGACGTATTAATTTAAGAAATGAAGACAGCTAACCTTTTACTTCAACTAATTTGTTATTTTCTTGGTGGAACAGAGGATAAAGATGCCTGGCGATCTGATGAAGAATTTGGAAGAGAAATGCTGGCTGGAATCAATCCTGTCGTTATCCAACGCCTCCAAGTAAATAAAGTTTTCTGCTCTTAATCTTTTTTCCTATTAAAATGGAGTATGACATGTGAAGCTGCTAATTTTTAGCTTTGAGTAAACAAACAGAATCAAACAGAAAACACAGAAATTTGCTGAATTACTTTCATGTGCTAATAATGCTCTAGAAAAAAAAAGGAAATAACATATGGTTATGTTGTTCATCTTATTTGTTTGTCCTATAAGGTGAAAAGTGTCACAAGTTCGATTGCTAATGCTTTTCTAATCACAGGAGTTCCCGCCAGCAAGCAAGCTAAATCCAGAGCTTTATGGAAGGCAATCCAGCAAAATAAGAGAAGAGCATATAATACACAATCTAGAAGGCTCGACCGCTGCCGAGGTAAAACTAAATCAAACTTGACTGCATTGATGATTAATATCAAAGATTAACGTAAGTAATTGGGGTGGTTATATAGGCAATCCAGAATAATAAGCTGTACATATTAGATCATCACGACAGCCTGATGCCATACCTGAGGCGGATAAACACTACAGCTGCAAAGACTTATGCAACGAGAACAATTCTCTTCTTGAAAGAAGATGGAACGCTGAGGCCTGTAGCAATTGAATTAAGTTTGCCACATCCAGAAGGAGATCATTACGGTGCAGTAAGTCGCGATGCACCCCAGAAGAAGATGGAGTTGAAGGTACCATCTGGCTGTTGGCGAAGGCTTATGTGGCAGTAGATGACTCTGGCTATCATCAGCTCATATGTCACTGGTAAAGCCGTTTAACAAAGCTGCAAAACTAAAATTTAGGTACATCAATCTTTGATGAAGAAAAGTTTAAAATTGTTTCTCCTCTTCTCAACGCAGGTTAACCACTCATGCATCAATCGAGCCATTTATTATCGCCACCAACAGACAGCTGAGCGTACTCCACCCAATTCATAAGCTTTTGCAGCCTCACTTCAGAGATACAATGAATATAAATGCACTAGCTCGTCAAGCTCATATGTGCTGGAGGGTTTGTCGAGATTACAGTTTTCCGGAAAATATTCCTTGGAGATGTCATCTATGGTTTACAAGGACTGGGTATTCCAAGAGCAAGCACTTCCACGAGACCTTGTAAAGAGGTACATGTATATTGAGCTCTACAATATAATACTATTGTTGTAAGATTGCAAATAATTGATCACCCATCAGATAAAAATGCTAAGGCACAGTGTAATCAATCCCTTCCGTCACCTTGCATCAGAAATTAAGCATTTTAAAATCTGAACGAAAAGAGCCCTAGAGCTTTCTCAAAGGTTTGAACTTACATCTCTTGCTAATTCTATCTACCAATTTGCAGAGGGTGGCAGTCGAAGACTCCAGCTCCCACATGGTGTGCGCTACTGATAGAGGACTATCCTTATGCTGTTGATGGACTCGAGATCTGGGGAGCAATCAAAACATGGGTTCACGACTACTGCAATCTTTACTACAAGACTGACGAAATGGTTCAGGATGATCCCAAGCTTCAGGCATGGTGGACTGAAATACGAGAAAAGGGACATGGAGACAAGAAAGACGAACCCTGGTGGCCAAAAATGCAGTCATGCGAGGAGCTGATGCAGTCCTGCACCACTATTATATGGGTGGCGTCTGCCCTTCATGCAGCACTGAATTTTGGACAGTACCCTTATGGAGGGTACCTTCCAAATCGTCCAGCTACTAGCAGGAGATTCATTCCAGATATTGGCACTCCTGAGTATGAAGAAATGAAGCTGAATCCTGAAAAGGCTTACTTGAAAACCATCACTTCCCAGATGCAAAGTGTGCTCGGCATCTCCCTGGTAGAAATTTTATCCAGGCATTCTTCCGATGAGATTTATCTTGGACAGAGAGACTCTCCTGAATGGACAGCAGACGCAGAGGCACGGAAAGCATTTGAAAGGTTTGGGAACCGGTTAATAGAGATAGAGCAAAAGTTCATTGATTTGAACAATGATGAGAGATGGAGGAATCGGTCGGGGCCAGTGAAGATGCCGTACACTTTGCTATACCCCAGCAGTGAGATTGGACTGACAGGCAGGGGAATTCCCAACAGCATCTCAATGTAACTGTCAATATAGTATTTTATCCCTTAGTCTTGCTAGGGTTTCCCAATAAGATTGCAAATGTTATCTGTAGAACTCGAGCACTCAAGTTCTGTTTGAAAGGAAAGTGAATATGCATTTCAAACAACGATTTTGCATGAATTGGCTGCCTTGCCTAAAGTATAAGGAGACTCGTATAGCTCTTTCATTTGTTTATCCAAGTGAAGCAACGTGCTGTAAATGAGGCTTCTTTCCGGGTGAGAAGAGTCTCCAGCTACAAATATATTTTTACTCCTTCCGACTTCAATCCAACTACAACCTGCCGGCTTTTTCAGGTCTCTCATTTTCATCAGCTTTCTCATCTCCAACACCGTCCCATCTAGCATCAGCAGCGCATAGATTTGATAAAACAACATAGTTTCCTGTGTCACTGGTTTCACTTGTTAAAGGTGATCAGCTACGGCATGACCCGTATCCACATCATGGTGGGCTCTGCAGGCACCAAGAAGAGTACCCATATATTGGCATTTGGTGAAATCGGCATGTGATTTAGAAACGATAATGCTTCCTTAATTTGCCCGCCTCGACCAAGGAGATCCACACACATGCGTATTGCTCCATGCTTGGTTTCATGCGATGCACCTCACCGATTGAATTGAAAACTGATACTCCTTCATTAATAAGACCAGCATGACGACAAGCAGATAAAACAGCAGTGATCACAACATGATCCGGTTTGATACCACACTCGAGCATGAACTTAAAGACCCTAATTGCTTCCTTGCCCATTCCATGCATAGCGAATCCCCCAACCATAGCCGTGAACACAACAAGGTCTTTCTGTGAAGTTGATTGATAAAGCTTATACGCAGCGCTTATGTTTCCACATTTTGAGTATACATCTAGAAGAGCAGCCATTAAATGAACATCGTCAAAGCAGGCCCTGATAATGTAGCCATGGCACTGTCTCAGCAAGTGTACCGATGCCATTTGACCACAAACAGGTATAACACTCATAATAGTCATGGGATCGGGCCTTAATCTGTGATCCCATAACTCATGAAACAAACGGAGAGCTTCACCGGGACACTCGTTCTGGGCATAACCCCGGATCATAAGATTCCAAGTAGTAAGATCCCTTTCAGACATACACTGGAAAATAGTATTTGCATCATCATGTGAACCGTGTTCCAAGTATCCTGAGATCATCGAATTGCAGGTGACGATATTACTCTTTCCAGATAAGTTATCAAACAGTTTTGACGCGTATTCCATATTTTCACATTTGGCATATGCATCAAGCAGCGTGTTTCCAAGAGTGGGCTCCGCATCACCATTCAAAATACCGGATCTCAACGAGTAGCCATGAGTTTCTTTAACATTATCAATTCTTGAAAGAGAAGCACAAAGCTGTACCACAGTTAAGATAGTAATGGCATCAGGTTTTACTCCTTCCACAAACATCAAACATAAGAGATCAGCAAACTGAGTTTCAAGTAGATTTATGCTAAGCGCATCAAGCATAGTATTCCACGATATCAAATCCTTTTGACGGATAAGTGAAAATGCTCAATGCTGCATCTATCCGCCACATTTCGCATACAATTTTGTTAAAGCATTTCCAATGGATGTATCCTCGTAAGGCAGGATGCCGCAAAACATACCCATGTATCTCCTTCCCACTTGCAGATTACCTAACTGGGCACAAACAGGAAGAATGCTGATCAGAGTAATGGGTCCAGTCCAACCATCTTTACACAGACAAAACGATGAAACATCTCCAATGCTTTCAACCACTGACAATTTGAAGCATACCCTGCAAGCATTGAATTCCATGAAGCCGAGTCTCTAAACTTCATTCGCTCAAATAAAGATTCTGCCTCTTGTATTCTACCAACTTTCAAATAGAAGCTTAAAACAGCATTCATTACCGTCGTTTCATCTTCGAAATCAGCACGCCGCAACACATAGCAATGGATCTCCTTCCCAATCTGTCACAACCAGTGGCAGCACAGATAGGCAGAACATTTGCAATAGTGGCATAGTTAGGCATTACCGGCCCTTTAATCATCTCAGTGAAGAGATGAAAAGCATCTTCTACAAGCTTATTCTCCGCTAAACCTGCAATCGCTGCATTATACGAAACCACATCTTTATCAGAAATTTCTCCAAAAACAACGCACGCATCCGAAAGAAGCCCAGATTTTGCATACATTGACACCAAAGCATTTCCTACCAATGTCTGCGATTCCATCCCAGACTTCATCGCATACGCATGAACGCTCCTTCGAACACCACTAGTGCCGGAGCGCGTGCAGACAGGAATGACAACGGCAAGAGTGACGGCGCTCGGTTTAGGATCGCGCACAGCACGGAACATGTTGAAAAGCCTCATAACAGTGTGATCGTGGCGGCCCGAACCCGCGAAACCCGACAAGAGAGTGTTCCAAGTGACGGTGTCGCGGTCAGTAATTTCGTCGAACAGCTTGTGGCAGTCGTCGAGAACTCTGCATTTCGCATACATGTTGAGCAAAGCCTTCGAGATTAACTGGTAACAACTATGCCCTTCTTTCATAATATGAGCATGTAGAGATTTCCCCAATTCGATACCTGATACTGCCGCACATGATTTAAGAACATCGGCTAGAACTTGAAGACGGGATTCATTACTTGTTAGACAGTTTCTTCTTTGGAGTAAGAGAGAAAGGGCTTCCTTCATTGTACCCATAGCCGTTTAAACCTAATTCGGTTTGAAGCCAACAGAGAGTCAGCGCATGCCGACGTTAAAGCCCTCCTCCAACGGCGGCGGCGCCAACCTCGTTTCCTTTTCTATTCAACTATGTAAAACCCAATCCTTCAAATAAAAAAGATATTTAAGAAAACAAAATAAATAAGTTAAAGTTTAACTAGTCAAAGCTTACAAGTCACGATTCCTCTCGAATCTATATAAATAAAAGCCAATTGGGAACTAAAACTTAGCTTCTAAAAAAGAAGGTAATCAATTTTAATTAATATATTATTATTATAATTTAAATCTATATCTATATCTATATCTATATAAATATAAAAGCCAAAGAGTGTCATTTTGGCATCCAAAAATTGAGCTATAAAACTGGCTTGCGCAATAAGTTAAGAAATAATGATTTACATAAAATGCTTTTCGCCAACTACTTCATCAAAAAATCTATTGATTAAAGAAAAGTTTATTGGTTAATACACACAAAGATTGTTTACTGTATTATCTATGAGATAAAGCATTTAAGACTAAGAATTGGGCTCCAAGGAGTCATGTATCCCCAATTTCAATCAATAAATACATGCATAAGTGAGATTTTATTCTTAATCGTCATCTCTACCCATCTCCTTTAACAAAATATAAAAATTTTCTCTCTTCTTCATTGTTCATATCCACCGAATAAAGTTGGGTCCAAATAGAATTGTTAATATGTAACTATTTCCTCATTTTCATTTCTTCAAAATTTTTAAAAAGAAAATTACTTTTTTGCTGAAGATGATTAAATTAGGACTCGGGCATTACAGAAACTCCAAAGCTTTCGTTGCTGATTAACTTCATTCATCAGCAAAGTAAACCAATCAATGTGGGCCCACTCAGTTGGAAATAGCTTGGTTACTGGGATGCAATCTGAACATGCACATGAGGTGGAAGAAAAGTGTCAATCTACCGATAGTGATTGTAGATTCGTGAAAATATATTTGTATCCAAAACCACTATATATTCGATTATCGAGAAGGTCTATTGTTTGTTGTATCTTCTAAAGCGTATGAATGAGAAAACACTTATTTATGTTTGTTTTACCTTAATAGACATTCTTGGCATTTTCTCTTTGGTTTGGATTAAACTGGTAGAGGTATTAGGATATGGCCATTTACAAAAGCGATGAATGAATTGAATTTTGGAATAAGATGTTGATTTGCAGAATCTTGGAAGAATAATAATGGAGTTTTAAGGAGATTCTGTAGTTTGGGTAGAAAGAGAAGATAAAGAAGATCGGTGACAACTGAAACTCTCTTCTTTCAATAATTGGTTGAACTATAATATATGAAGTGGCGCGGTTTTTGATGGCTTTGGGGAGGAACCATAAAAACAATTAAAAATATATACATATAATTGACTAATTAAACAACAAAGTCTCAAATTTTTAAATGATTTAAATAAGGCTTCACATGTTGTACTCGAAAAATCAAAATATTATGAAATACACAAGCAAATGACAAACAATTTGAGGAGAAGCAATTTTTTTATCCATTAATCTGATGCGTCCAACATAATATATAATAATTCATTTTATTTTTCAAAATCTACAACGATTTAATTTAACAAAGAGTAAGATATTTTCACAACTTCCAAAGGAAAATAATTCTTGATGGTATGTGAAAAATATTATTTAATTTATCTTATAAGTTGTTCCATCTAAATTAGTTGGTGGCCACTTTATTTTTTTTTAAGTTGTTGATGACCATTTTAATTAGGTAAGTAATTAAGTATTTCGTGCTTGAGTAACTAAATTTTAATTTTTTTCTAATAGTATTTTATAGTTTTGTTCGTTATATATCAATTTGATCTACTTTCAGTTACTTTAAATTGTGTGACTTACTTTTAAGAAACTAAAAGTACAATAACATATTATTCATATATAAAATCATGAGTTATGAATGAATATAAAATACAAAAATCTAATTTTATTAATGAAAGAGCCAGCACATAATTTTAAAAAAATTGGGAAAGTAGATTTTGATGCAAATCAAAATTCATTTAATTATGCACTCGGTGAAACCTATTTGTATAAGACGAAGAAATTAGAAATTCATTAACTATCAAATGATTCATCTTCCCTTGGTTAAAATAACAACATTTGAATAAAAAGTTATATGGATTTGATCCATACAAATAAAAAATAAAATGATCTAATATACACAAATAAACTTATAAATTTTTGAATTAAATAAAGAGAGTGCATGAATAGTACTATTGTAAGATTTTTAAAATTCTTCATAAGACTTAATTGTTTATTCGTTGAAAAAGACGTGGTTTCAATTTAAAATAAGTAACAACCAGTTCATATTAAAAAAATACTTAATTGAAAAAGAATTCATTGGTCCAAATATATAAGTAACAATAGTCAAACTTTTACTATAATAACCAATACACCTTTTTGAGATTTAAGTTTACATGTAGATAAATATTATAATAAAAAATAAACTTTTAATTTATTCCACAATATATAAATCAAAATTGAAGATACATAATTGTAAGTAAGCAACATAGTTTTCATAGGTTTAATGTGTTTAATAATATCATATAAGTATAACTAAAGGATTTGTAAAACATATGTTGTTTATCCCTACCAAATTCTTACGTCGGAATATTGTATTTATACAATTCTATCTGTATATAAAGAAGTATTTTAAAATTTATAATACAAAATTATGTTCTTTGTAATTGTTAATTGTTTTTACAAAATTATTACTTTAAATCCTCAGCATATCGAGTTAACATGTAATCTACCAACCAACACATCAATCCAATTAGTATGATCTATATTTTTTGGGTTACAAAAATTTAATCTTAATAGTCCCTTTTCAATTTATTTAGATCAACCTATATATTTCAAGTTAGATTAACTTATTTACGTGTAAAGTTTATTAATTGAAATCTATGTGTTAAATATATGTACATACAATACTAGTATATATAAAGAATACAAAACCGACCGTCACCGTTGTTCGGCGCCAAACCTCTTTCTCTCGATGTCCAATGGCGGGAGTTGACTGAATAGGGTTCGTAGTAGAGAAAGGAAGCGAAATGGGGAGTTCGCGGCACCAAATGTTCAGCGTCTGAATAGTTTCGATCGACTACCACATGGCACCTCCAATTCCCGACTACGACATTTCTCATAGCTCTTTCCACGGTAAAGATCTCTTAATTTTTGGTGTAATTCAGGGAGTCGTGGTTTTCCCAGTTTTCTTTTGGCTTTTGTAGGGAAGGCTCTCTGCCTCTCCATGCGGTTGTCTTTTATCTTTGCTTCAGCTTTTTTTATTATTATTATGTTCAGTAGTTTGCGGTTGTGTGGAACCGCCAGGGCCGGCCCTGACATTTCGGGGGCCCTAGGTAAATATACAAAATGAGGCCCTCAAATATAAAACATGTCAAATTGTTTTTTAACAAATTGTATCATATCGAATGTAACAAAAGGATAATAATCACAATACTAAAAGAAAAGAAAAAAAAGATCTCATAATCTTCTTTCTCAAGCTCGAGATAGTCAGATAATCTTGTACCGGTGTGTGGTGGATGGTCTTAAATCTTCTTCTCATGTACAACTTAACAAAAAATATAGTCAACCAAAAATCAACAATCAAATACTTTAATTAAATACGTTAGAACTTCTAGCATTTTGAGAAGCAAAATCATCAATAAGATCTTCTAAATCAAGCTTTTCCAATACCTCACTTTCAATGCACAAAATGGCTAGTCCATTTAACCTTTCTTGAGACATAGTAGAACGTAAATATGATTTTATCAATTTAAGTTTTGAAAACTTCTTTCCACCGATGCTACTAAGAATGTGTATAGTCAATAATATTCGATATGCAATAATTTCACAATTCACAAATTACTTTAAGTATAGAAAATACCTCTTGATGTCGAACACAAATCAAAACGAGAGATGCAAACCGTAAAGGGGAGACTGAATTTGTCACCGCTCTCAACCGCTCAATGTTTCACCGATAGCCGTCGGCCCGTCGTCAACCCTCTAAATCAAGAATCACGCTCACATGCGAATTTCAGATTGTTGTCCCGCTTCAATTCTCTTGCTTCGTAATTTATGACTCCGATCAAGATGAGGAAAAGAATTATCTAAATTGGAATGCTTTAGATGTGTGGGAATGGAAAAGAGAAGTGAAAATAGCCGTTAATTTAATAGTCTGATTGATAGATGGAAGATAATGAAGAAGAAACTTGATTCTTTTACATGCTGCAGTGTCCGCTGTTCTCAAATCTTAGCAAGTAAGTTATTAATTTTTTTTCTAGGCTGGACTTAATGGGCTTAAAAAAAATTATTTGGGGCCCCTAGAATTTGGGGGCCCTGGGCGGTTGCACTTTGGGCCAACCCCCAGGGCCGGCCCTGGGAACCGCCATGTTTAGGTGGGAAAGTGAACGAAGTTTCAGTGATAAGGATATACGGTTCTACTCCGGCTGGTCAGAAGACTTGTTTGCACGTTCATCAACTCTGTCCATTTGATGCTCGAATTTCTGTTTTTTCGTATGATTATGTTTCTGATCCCATTAATTAACTTGTAAGCCTGTACTAAGGCATTGGAAATTTCTGAAAGTATGTTAACCGTCAGATTCGAGATTTGATTGTGTATACTTACTTAGTGAAATGCGTTTGAAACTTTTTTTTATCTTTTGAATTCATAGAACCCTCGATCGTTTCTTTTCACACTAGGTAAACCTAATATTATTATGCAATATCCTACAAACAAAATAAAACAGATAAATCCAAAGGATTTAAGCCGTGAATTTTTGTCTGGGCCCAATTAATTATAATTTTAAAAGATAATAAAATAAAATTATAAAATAATAATAATTTAATAATATAATGAGTTTATTATAATCTTTAGAAATTTGATTGGTAATATTAATTCACATATAAAACTTTATTATTTGCATATATATTTTATTTTATCAAGATAAAATAAATTATAGAAAAAAGAAAAAAATAGCATTTTATCAACATAAAATAAATTATAGGAAAAGATAAAGGAAAGAGAAAGAAAGAAAATGAAATAAAAGAAAATAAGTATAGAAAAAAGAAAATATGTAACTAAAAGGAATCGAACCAAGATCTCTTAAATGAAAGATAAAAATCATAACTCATTAGACTACAATCGATTTAGTTATTAAATGTTAAATATTTATAGAGAGCACATATGTTTAGTTAATAATTAATTCACATAGTGTTATTATTTACATACATATTTTATTTTATCAATATAAAACAAATTATATAAGAAAAAAAAAGGAAAAGATCCCAAAATAAAGAGAAGAAATATAATATAGAGAGGAGAAAACACAAACCAAAAAGAAAGAAACAGAAAAGGAAGAAAAAAAGAAGGAAAGAAAGTAATAGAGGAAAAAGAAAGAAAATAAGAAAAGGAAATGATAAAAGAAACGAGAAAAAGAAAAGAAAAAAGAAGGAAAGAGAGAGAGAGAGAAAGAAGGGAAAAAAGAAGGGAAGGAGAGAGAAAAAAGAAGGGAAAACGAGAAAAAGAAGGAGTCAGTGGGATTCAACCTCGGGTCACCGTGAATTTAAAGAGAACTCTAACCATCACACTAGGACAAACACTTTGAATATTACATTACATATCAAATATATATATCTATTTTTCAAAAAAGTTGGGGGCCCATGGGTCCCCCAGACCCCTATGTGGCTCCGCCTCTGGATAAATCACATTTAAAAATCATGATTAACAAACTCAGATCCATAAAATGGGGTCTGAAACTTTTGCTTTTAGGAATTTGGAATTTTCTACGTTCACTTGGGGAGTGTGGAAAATCACATTAGAGTGAGAGAGGATGGAAGACTTGTTTTTTTTTATTATTACACAATATTAGTGGAAGAACAATACAGTTATAGAAATGTATAAGTCATGAAAGGGCTGTTGGTTTTTTAGGTTTAATGATTGGTACAGATTCTGGAGTAACTTTTCAGATTTTATTAGAGGAAGTCTAGTAAAAGAGAAGACATGCTCATTTAGAAAACTGTGATCTGATAAATTTTCTGTAGAATCTGTTAAAGAAAGTGCTGTCTTGAATCTACATAGCATTTTCTATTTCAGAATTTCTCCAATCCAAGCAAGACTGATGTGAAGGCCGCTTTTTTGTAACAAAATCAAAGTTATCGATGGTGGATGGCAGGTCATGGTAGATGTCAAAAATCCGCCATAAGATTATAGCGGATGGCATGACTAGAGCCGGCAAAATGAGCCCGGCCCGAAAAGCCCGGCCAGGGTACCCGGGGTTTGGGCTTCAAAATTAAAGGCCAAAAAACCGGCCTAAAACCCTTAGAAAAACCCTGCCCACTCAAGCTTTAAAAAAGCCGGGGTTTTGGGCTAAAAGTCCGTCCGATTTTTATTAAATATATATATTTATAATATTATTTAATATACATATCTATATTTTTTATAGTAACAATTTTCTTACTAATTCACATACTGGTCAGGAAAATAAATTCGAAAAAATAATAAACTCATAAATCATTCAAAAATAATTCATAAGAGAAATGATCTCCAAAATATATACATTGATGATTAATGATCTTATAGTATGTAAAATCTATTTTGAATCATTGATCTTAAATATACAGTGATAATTAATTTATTTTATTCTATTATTTTATGAGTATAAGTCGGATTGACGTTTAATAATATCATTTATATTTGATTTGTAATTCTGATTTTTCTCCTTAAATTAAAGAATTAAAATCATACTGCATTACAATATCATCGCATGAATATATAAATAGGTCAAGATATACAAGAAGCGTTATCATAAGAATAAGTAAGCTCAAAATATTCACATCATTGATTCTTTATTTAAGTTAAGGAGTTATGAGATACTTAATTAAATAATTTTTTTTTTTAATTTAAAATATTAATTTTATATATTAAAAAAATTAAAAAATTATCTAAAATAAATCCGCCCGCCCGAAAGCCCACCCGGGGTTGGTTTGGGCTTCATATTTTTAGGCTCGAAAAATTTTAATAACTTAAAACTGCAAACATTAAGAAACAATATAAAACATAAGCACAAACTCATAAACATAAATGTGTCTAATATAAAGGTCTAATCCTTCTCATCAATCCCAATATAATCATCTTCTTCATTATCATCTAATGGAGCAAATGCCTCTTTCTCTTTTAATCAATCAAATAATTTTGATCTTCTACTTATAATCATCTACCACTTTATCTTGATTATCTTCCTCATCACTAAAACTTAATCTTCCAATATCAATGCCTCTTGAAGTTGGATTAAAATAACTAGCTTTGTCCTTCTCTCTGTATAATGTCCAAAGTTCATTTCAAACTTTTTTTGACAGTTTGTGCAAGGGGAAACCCTTCCCCTCTTTCCCATCAAATGCTTTTTCCCTTTGCTGATTCTAGCATTCATTTTTTTTTTCACAAAATTTGCATTGAGGTTTGTTCCACCAGTTAGAGAAATACGATATTTCCAGTCTGGATCATTCCTATTAATACTTGTGCTAGCAATAGAAGAAATTTCTTGATCAGAGACATGTATTTTAGAGCACTAGCTATTGATTCAAATTTAAAGAAGTAAAATATTGGGTTCAATTTTAAGATATTTGTAGGTTGTTGGCTTGTAGCAAAACTACCAAAGGCCCCAACCAAAACGACTAAAAGGAAATTATATAGAGGAAAAGAAATTTGGAAGAAACAATCAAGGAAAAAAAACAAAGTAAAAACTTGCGAACTAAATTTCTTTGAACAGTCTATGTCTGCCCTAGTGGTCGTCAACAATGTTGCATGAATCGCTAGAGGTAGCCTACTCGAGGCGCGCCTCAAGTCGAAGCGGCCGAAAAATGCCCTGACTCGGCTACCTCTTTTTTGTAAATATCACACGTACGCCTCTCTAGCTCGCCTCAAGGCACCGAGACGTTGAGGCGGCTGTGAGACAATTAGGTTGATTTAGGGTTTAATTAGGCGATTTAGAGTTTAATTAGGTGTTTTAATAATAGCACAATACAATTAAACCCTAAACCTAAGTTCTAATTATTAAGGTTAAAAAAGAAAAAGGAAAAAAAGAAAGGAGGCGCGCAACATTGTTCCCTCTCTGCTATATCTACCTAAGTTCTAATTACTAAAGTTCAAAAAAAGAAGAAGAAGAAAGGAGGCGTGCAACATCGTTCCCTCTCTGCCATATCTCTCAAACTCTCTCCTCCCTTATCCCCTCACCGCTACCCATGACCCCCGTCGCCAGCCGCCAGCCGCCAGCCGCCAACCTCATCACGATAAGTTTTTTTCTATGTTAGTTTTTTACTTTCAATCTTTTACTTAAATAAATTTATTCAATCCTTTAGTTTATTAGCTTAGTTATTTACTTGATCTTTTAATGTTTGACTTGTTATCTATTATTTTATATTTAATTTATAACTTTTATGAATTTTTTAATTTTTATTATCGAGGCTTACGCTTAGGAGCGCCTCGAGGCTTACCACCTCACATACCAGAGGTAAAATGTCCCAATTATGCCTTAAGTTGATAGAACAGAGAACCGTTAAGAAGTAAATGAAGTAACTGAATGGAATAACTATAAAAAAAGAATTTCTGCCCAAGCTCAAAGTTGATTTTCCAATGATCCAAAAGATGTCCTACTAAGACGTAAATGACATATATATATATATATATATAGTAGTGAGGTTCAAATAAGAACCAATTTTAATGTGAGAACTAAGAACTACGAAAACAATGGATATGTTATGAAAGTTAATGAATATCATGCAAAGTTAATGAATCTAAAATTGAATTTTCACCAGGTTCGAATCCCATGAGAGGCTAAAATTCTATTTTTTATTCATTAACTTTCGTAGCGTATTCATTTACTTTCATAGTATATTCGATTCTCACGTCATAAAATAAAAATGGTTTTACGTTAATATATATATATATATATATATATATATATATATATATATATATATATATATATATATATATAAGACTCCTAATAAAACATGCAATTAATTGTTCCATGACAATCTCATGGTAAACTAAAGACATAAAATAAATAAAAGTAACAACTTCGACGCAGCTTTGTAGCCCATCTACGTGCGCCCATTTATACTATATCATAAGTATTTTACAACATTGGTCGCCGGTGGTTGCAGTTGTCTTAGGTGAAGATTGAGCGTAGAGAGAAGGATGATTTTCTATGTTTGATGTTAAGGAGAAGAGGAAAAGAATGAACATCTGTTTTGATATAATTAAACCCTAGTTTTAGGGTGGGTCTGGTCTGGTTAGGTTTGATCCGGATTTTAAATTATTTTTTAAAACTAATTAGCAGCGCCATTTGTGCCATAATCGTCATACCTGCCATTACCGCCATGGCCATGGCAACCGTCATAGCTCCCCAAGGGAAAGCTGTCATGTCATGAGGTGGTCATGGCAAAATACTAAAAACCTGCCACCACCATCCGCCCTGGTGCCGCCATGGCGGCTTTTTGACAACTTTGACAAAATTAAGCCACTATTTCTATTATTCTCATATGAAGACTCACAGTGAGATTATTTTTATGATAAAATATAAAAAGTTCTCACATGTTTATCTTAGAATTATATGGGGTGTTCGGTTTAATTGATAATGCTTGATTGATAAAATAATTACACTTTATCACGTGTTTAATTTGCATGAATAATTTCGCGATGAATAACTCAGCCTGTACTCTAATTATCCATTTGAGTGATAATTTATCACCCTAAATTTGAATTGTTTATTTGATCCTCCGTGATTCCATAATACAAAATTCAAAAAACACCAACACTAAAAATATTTTTGGTCATCTTTGTCTCGAATTTTGTAATTTTTATACTACAAAGGCTATTTCGATATTATACTATATTTTCATCATAATATTTCATTTTATCTTATACAACAATTAATCAGTTTAGACACAAGATTAAATAATCCAAATAATCATATCATATTCTATCTTATCAATCTTATCTATCTCATCCACCAAATCAAAGGCCCTCTAATTGGTGACTTATTATGAGAGAATCAGTATCTATTTGCACGAATGCATCTACTTCCAGTGTAAAGATGATTTCTAATGGATGTGTAGCATTTTTGTATTTGATCTTGTTCTCCTTGTTTTCCTAAATCCTAAGATGTCTGTACCTCTCCTTTTTCTCTCTAAATCATAAGTTCTCATTGCTTTTAGTTTATTCAGGAACAACGTGCTATGGACCTTCTCACATATTGGGTCGAAGTCAAAACAAACTACTGTATAGAAGAAAATTATATTTTTATGTTTATTTCACTTCTCAATTATCATTTAGTTATCTTTCTACCATCCTCTTTGGTTATGCTACTAGATTGATGTTATTAGTGAATGTCACCCAAAGCTTCAACTGGTATGGTAGATTCAATTTATAAATTTAATAAATAATTGTAAAGATAGACGTACCTTTTGGTAGTGATTGACTAACGATTACTAGCACGTAGTCAAAATGTTTCGTCGAACCGTCATAATATGTGAGAATCAGGCCAACTGCAAAATAGAGTCGGAGGAGGTCTCTGGGTAGACACTCCGATGCTCAAATCAGTAATGTATTGTACTTAAGGCTTATTGATAGCTTATGATTGTGTACATGATCCCTACTTGATGACGGTATTTATCGCTGTAGGTATGACATAAGATAAGATTATTTGAATCCTTATAGGAATATGATGCGAAGCCGTTTTACTACTCAGAAGAGTGGTTCTGGATCTGTTGACCTGAGCCTACGGGTCCAGTTTCTTGGGCCCATGGTCTGGCACCTTTGCAGGGCCGTCCCTGAGGGCGGACGAGCATGGACGACCGTCCAGGGCCCATCATTTTAGGGGACCCATCACTTTTGGAGGCCCAAATTTTGTAAAAAAAATTAATTCTTTTATAAATGATATATTATGCATCTTTTTAGATATATTCAATTGTATCTCCATAGTAAAAAAGTGTCCATTTTTGTTGTTTCGCCCAGGATCCATTATTTGTCAGGACCGACCCTACACCTTTGTGTCATGATATAGCACACTTGGTCAGTCCACGTATGCTCCTTTTGATGAGTTGTCATAATTGATATTTATTCCATATCACATGGGAAGAAATTTATGTTGTTTGAATATATTATTTCAATGTCATGCGTGTTGTAAAAATCGATTGGCGCGACTGTCTTGAGGTCACCTCAAGATGAGGTGGCCTGAAACTAGAGTTGGCAAAAGGGACGGGTCGGGCTGGCCCGGCCCGAAATGCTATCGGGTTGAAAATATGGTAGCCCAGCCCAGACCCATCTGGGCCACCGGGTCACCGGGTCAAACCCGTCCAATATTTAATTTAATAAAATATTATTTTTAATTTAAAAAATATATGATAACAATAAATAAAATAAATATACTAACATCAATTTCAAAGTAAATAAGATAAATTACGTCTAATAGCATTAATTCTAAAGTAAATAAAATAAATTAAGTCTACTAATAAGTCTAACATCAATTTAAACGTAAATAAGATAAACTTAAAGTTTCAAATATCATCAAACATCAAATGTAAATATTAAAACTTTAAATGTGTGGGCGGGCTTTTAGGCCCGTTAACCCCGAGCTTTTTAGCCCCAAAGCCTGGTCAGCCCGATGGGTTATGTGGGCGGGCTTTTTAGGTCCGATTTTTTTCGGGTCACTATTTTCACGAGCCCAACCCGATCCCAATTTCGGGTACCCCGGGTCGGTCCATCGGGCCGGGTCAATTTTGCCGGCTCTACCTGAAACCACCTCGAATTGTACACCTCAAGAGCTCGATTTGAGGCTTATACCTCGTCGGCTTGAGGCAGCTGCCCATCTCAAGGTGCTGAGGCGCTGAGGTGGGTGCGAGGTGGTGTTAAGGTGGGTTTAGGCCCAGAGTTAATTTAAAAAAAAAAAGTCTAGTTAGTTTCTAACCCAATCAGTATTTGTATAATTTAAACCTAAAAACTAATTTATTAAAACAAGAAGAAGAAGACGCGACTCTCTCTCCAGATTGGTGCACTCATCTCACTCCTTACGCTCCCTCATCTTCCCTCCCTGTTTGCAATAGTCGTTTTTAAGACTTATAAACCCTTAATAAGTTTAATGTTTGACTTGTTATATATTGTTTTATGTTTATTTTGTAATTTTATGTTTTATTTGTCTTTATTATGAGACTTAAGTCATCGTCTAGACAAAACACTTCAGGTCTACCTTAAGCTTTTTACATTTCATGGATTAAATTGTCAATGGTTTGCATTCATGAGCTATTGCTTAAGCTCCTTTTCTGTTTTGCAGGTTTGACCTAATCTGTATGTTCCTACTTCTGATCTGGGTCCTATAGCAAATGATGAAGGTAGATATTAGCTGAAACTCCAGTGGCATCTATTTCCAGCCAAACCTTTTTTTTCCTGTTTAGTATTTACCATGAAATATCCTCCCTCTGTCCCATTATTGTTTTGCTTTTTTTTTTACCGTCCCATTAAGTTGGTTCGTTTCCAAAAAATGAATCAATTTTACACTAAAAAGTACCTCGAATTTCGTGTCACACACTACTTTACACACAAAATATAATTCTCCTTAATCTACGTGAAAAAAAAGAAAGGAGCTATGATTCATGGGATGGAGGTAGTATGATTTAGCATTTTCTTTGCCCTTAAATTTTCTAATTGTGCAGTAATATATATTAGAGAAAAAATTGTGGAACTAATGATATTTTTAGATTCCGTACTCTGCTTTATTGCCTAGGTCCTCTTTCACTTCACGTGTTATGAGCGTTGATTTGAATGAGAAATTTTTCTCGTACCAATTAATTATAATTTTAAAATCAAAATTTCAAAATAATACTCTCTCCGTCCCATTTAAAGTGTTCCTTTCTTTTGAACAAAGATTTAGGAGATAGGTATAAAGTAGTTAAATTGATAAAAAATGAGTATGACTCATACTTTTTGAAGAAATAATTACTTCATAAAATGAAATGTGACATTTGTAATGGGACAACTCAAAAAGGAAAGTGAAACATTTTAAATAGGATAGAAGGAGTAATAATTTAAATAATAGTGTAATATTATTTGAATGGAGGTAATTGTTTATACTAAATATATATCTTCTTCATTATATTTTAATATCTTACAAAAATAAAATAATAAGATTTACTTACAAATAACTAAACAATCAATCAATAATAGCTATAAAATTAAAATAATAAGAAAATTATAAGTGTTAATATGTAAATGGTATAATCTTACAAAACTCAAATCTTGATTTTCTTGTACCCATTACAAATCAACAATTGAATATAAAATTAATTCACATATAAAACTTATTAGAATAAATTTAAAGAAATATTACTAGTGACTATTATAATAAGTTTATCATAATCTTTTTTAAAAAATTGATTGATCATTAATTTACATATAAAACTTTATTATTTGTATATATCTTTTATCTTATCAATGTAAAAACAAATTATAGAAAAAAGAAAAAAAGACTACAAAGTAGAGAAATAAAAAAGAAAAGAAAAGAAAGAGTACAAAAGAAGAGAAATTAAAGAAAAACGAAAAAAGAAGAAAGAAATGGACACAAAACAGAGAAACGAAAACAGGAGAAGGAAAAGGAAGAAAAAAAGAAAAGAAAGGAAAAGGAAGCAAAAAGTATGCATAGAAAGGTATCGAACCTGCGACCTGAGGTAGAAAGACAAGATTCTTAACCAGTTGCGCTATAACATATTTTGAAAATGTAAACTGATATATAATACTAGTAGTTTTCTAAAAAAGTTGGGGGGCCCCCCAGGCCCCAATGTAGCTCCGCCTCTGGTTATGAGAGAAGATTGGTGCAGTTCTTGTAATTTGATGTGGAAATATATAGTTTGGTGTATTTGTTGTAAGCGGAAATTGGTTACGACTAGGGATATTAATGAGTGAGTTTTATTCAGACTCAAACCAATAAATAAGTATTAGTTCTGATTCTGGAACTAACCTATTAAATACCGATTCAAGACCAGACTCGGACAATTAACTATGAGACTGAAATGGTCCAATCAAATCAGAACCGGACCATAACCGAAACTAGAATCAAAATCGTTACTTTAGAATTTAACTACTATGAGTGATTTCAGATCGGTATAGGAAAAATCAACTCATTGACAAGCCTACTTGAGCTGAGGCTTGTCAATAGACGAATTTTACTCGAACCAAAATCAATAAATAAGTATCGGTTGTGGTTTTGGAACTAGAATAAAAAATAGACCGGATCATCAAACTATTGGTTTAAACGGTCCGGGTCTAAAGGGGGTCTGGAATCGAAACCAGAACTGGAACTACTGCTTTAAAATTTAATGGGTTATGAGCTGTTCCAACTGGATTCGGATAAAACCCACTCATTGACATCCCTAGTTGCGATAGTACAAATGTTTACTTTTGAATATGATGATGTATATAATTTTATAATTCAGATTAACTATTCATATATTACTAATTAATTTTGGGTTAATTTAATTACATGTAAATATGAAAATTATTATATGCATATGTTTTGGACCTAGAAATGCTTTCTCTTATTTTCGAGTGATGCTATTTTTCTTATATAACCGTGGATAATATAATTTGTTATAAAAATGCACCCTCAAAGAGTTGACCAGGGATAGGTCTTCTCGCAGACTAATTTGACCTGAATTCGATCCGATTTGGATTCATTATTGTTAATATATTAATTTATAAATGATGTATTTATTCAAAATAAATGATACTTTTGTTAAGAGTAATTGATTCATTTACTCATAGTAAGTGATATAATATTGTTTATTTACAAGTTATACAAATGACATATTTTCTAGGAGTGAGATTCGGTTTTCGGTTCGGATGTTTGCTAATCCGAACCGATTCGAAAATCTGAATTTTGAGAGAACAAAAAAAATCTAAAATCCAAAAATTTTATAAAAAAAATCCAAACCGAACCGAAAAAAATCTGATACCAATTTTTTGTTAATTCTTATATATATTCATATTAGATTTAAAAGTATTTAAATAAAGTATTATTATTATACATAAATTAGATATGATTCGATTTTAGGATTTAAAAATCCGATCCAAAATTCAAAATTTTAATCAATCCGAACCGAAAATTCGAAAATCAGAACAAAATTTTAAATTTCGGTTTGGTTTGGATCGGATATTTCAATTTCGTGTATTTTGCTCATCCTTATTATTTGTTCAGAACAAATGATACATTTATTAAGAGAAAGTGATACATTTATTCAAAAAAAATAATATTTTACCGACAACATAGTGATATAATAACACATTTATTAAAAGCAAATAAATCATTTACTTAGAGCAAGTGATGAGTTTATTCACAACAAATGATATAATGATATGTTCATGCACTGAATTGGGTTGAACAGGTTTGGGTCGGTCAACCTTCAAAATAATCCGACCTTAGGTAGGGTTGACCCTACCAAATATTTGTGTTCATTAAATAACTAATAAACTATCTTATTAAAATTATGAATTCAACTTATTGACTAAGTCGAAAGTAAAAATTAAATAAAATATATATATCAATCATGAGCGTTCATTCTACTTGCATTTTCCCTAAAACAAATAAAGGAAGAAATGGATTCTACTCGCAGTTTTATTTTAAATGCCTGCAACTGACAGGTGAAATATGACAATTTTCAGAATAATGCGGGGTGTGGTAAACATATTGTAATAATTAGATTAGTTGTTCGTGAGATATACAATAATAATTATTGATTTAAATTAATAATAAATATTAAAATTAAATTACATTCATGATATATAGGTAAAATTGTAAAATATTATAAAATTATATCTATGCATATATATAAATATTATAGAAGGCTAATATAAAATATATAATCATATCATGAAAAATAAAAATACACTAAATAATATTTTTATTACTAACATGAATACAATATTACAAATATATATATATGTGTGTGTGTGTGTGTGTGTGTGTGTGAAAATATATATATATAGCCATCCAGTTAAGGAATGTCAAATTATAATAGAGTTGTTGGCCTATCGGCACTATTATCACCAATAAGACTAACAGACAAACAATTGTTGGTCCCATTTGCATTATTTGGTGATAATAGTCCAATAGGCCAACGACTGTCTATAATTGACATTTTTATGTTCGTGACTATAATTGACATTCCTTAACTTGGATGGTTATATAACCTCTCTCTCTCTCTCTCTCTATATATATATATATATATATATATATATAAGTGAGTAGAAGAATTGGTAATTCTTTTAAAAATAGCTAAAATATTTTATTTAGTTTTCACTATGTATATATATCTATTATTCTATATAAATGTTAAGTAGAGTTGGTAGATAAAATATAATAAATTTAATATTTTGAGATAATAAAACATTATACTTATATATCTACTTATTTATTTTAATTATTATAAATATTTTTCCAGATATATAGATGAGAAAATACAAATTTTGTTAGCCTTGAGTCTTGATTATAATAGATAGATACAATACGATAGTGCATGAGTATATTTGTTATCAATTTCACTAATTTATACATCACTATTATATCATATTATATTATTTTATATCTGATTAATTTGATTTTAAAAATATATTTAATTCCAATAAAATTATGAATTAACAAATAAGAATAATTATTTATATAATTAAATTATTGCAATAATTATTGATAGTTAATAAAAATAAGTCAGAAAACAAAAGATTAAACACAAAAGGAAGCAATAGAAAATAAAAATAAATGAAAATCCAAAAAGAAAAGAAAGAAAGAAAAAATCAATTTTATGGAAAAACTATGTTAGAGAAAGAGAAAATTATGATTCTAAAATTTCAGATGATTCGTTTCAAAAAAAAATTGTATAGAAATTTTATGTCAAATAAAAGATTTTATCATCTTATAATTTAAGAAGTATATTTGCCTATTTGATGATGAATTAAATTTAACAAAAATTGTATAGAAATTTTATGTCAAATAAAAGATTTTATCATCTTATAATTTAAGATGTATATTTGTCTATTTTATGATGAATTAAATTTAATAAAATTGAGAAAAAAGAAAAATATATGAATGAATAAATAAATTTATTTTTCATTTTCTGGAGTTGGAAACATATTCTTGCACTTTTTAAGCTCGCGACAGTAACACTTGCAGCCTGCGCGGCAGCAGGGTTTAAGCTCCCCTCTCTCTTCCATGGCGTTGTTCTAGTTTCTCTATTCCATTTTCCACATTAACAGAAAAATGGCGCTCTCTCACGTTCTTCTCCGACGCCTCAATTGCTCTAAACCACCGTTCAGAAGTTTATTTTAAGGTGTTATATCTTGCTTCACAATGCAATTTAGCTACGTATCTTTTTCTTTTTTAAAACTTAACTTGCTTAGGACTGAATTATTACAGGCCATTGTCGAGACAGGATCTTCAACTATTAGTCGGCTATGGATGCCCTAGTCCAGACAAGAGGGTGGTCTATTCTGCCAAATTATTAAGGAAACATGTCCATCTGGATGAGGGAGATGTAAGCTTTTAGGACCTTGCTTTTCATTACTTTATTTATTATTGCATAAGTCACAGATTATGATTTAGGAGTATGTTATGGAAAAATCTGTGTCAGATTTTCAGACAGAAAATGACTGTAAGATCAACAAAAAGGATGGTACTTCTAATGTTAGTGAAGAATAAGTATGAAATAGAATGCCATCTGTCCTGTTTTCATGTCTTTGGTTGGAATTGTAGCTATTAAACTAGCATCCAAAGTATACAAGTTTCAACTTTGGCTACAATAATACAAATTCTGAGGCACCAAAAGAGAAAAAAGTGAACAATGTGCTCCACTGTCCTACTCATGAGTCACGACATAAGCTAGAACTGTAGAAGGGTCTTTATGAATCTGAATGTCATTGGAGTGTGATAAAATATTAACTAGTTGGAGTTCTGTTACATATTAATTAAATATCATCTAGTAAATGGCAGAGACCAATCGTGCCTTTTCAGAGCAGTGTTTTAAATTTCAAGGTGACATGTTTTCCTGAAATGCATGTTCTGCTGTTGTAGCTTATAGATTAAAGCATGTTATCCGTTGACGTAGGCACTTGAAATTAGAAATTAAATGGTTCTTAGAGTTGTGAAAACTATAAGGTTAGTGACTGTTGTAGAAAATTCACATGGGTTCACAACTTAACCTTTGTGTTATCTAAATGTTATATAGCAGCATGCTTGCCAGAAAAGGATACAATTTCTTTATAAATGTGAAGTTGAATGACAAACTGAACTTTAACATGTTCAACAATCTGTTCTACATCGCTCACTATCATTTTATCTATAAGGTGATCGTGGTGTGATAGTCCTCCGGTGGTCTCTATCACAACCTAGAAAAGGACTTACCAAAAAAAGCCTGGTGGAGAATGAGTGATAGAGGAAAATATCACTTAATTTAAGTTAAACCCATCTATAAAGTTCAGTTAGCTTCTGGATTTAGCAAAACACCCAAACAATTGTATCAATATTCATTTATCTGTGACTTCATTATTTCTCCTATTTCATGAATCAGGTTTGCAGTTCGTGCAGGGCTCTTGTGAGAAAGCATATCTGCTGACCATTAAAGAGGATGAAGCACAGACGATGGATGTCATGTATATGCTACTTGCATATGGTTTTGATCCAATAGATGGATCAGTAGCAAATAAATCCCTTTTGAAGGTGAAATCTGTGAAGACCATTGTGCGATTGCTCCATGATGTAGTCAATCTGAGTGCTGTTCCTATAGATCCAAATCTCCCCCCTCCTGCTATTAAAAGGCCGCCACCAAGGTGAAGCAACCACCTCCCCTTCCAAAGAAAAGAGTTGGGCGCGATGATATTGAAATGAAAAAGGGTGATTGTCTCTGTCCAAAGTAGGTTTCAAAAATTACTTCATTTATCCAAATTTTATATACTATTGTGGTAAAATATCTGAGTACAGTTATTATATGTAGTGTGTATTTCCCCCTTCTAAGTCTCAACAATGAGATAGTGTAGAATAGAGGGAACAAAGAGAAGTCGAGATAGTGTAGAATAGAGGAGTCGTACTCTAGAGTTACAACTGGTCCTTCCTTGACCTTTATCCCACATTTCTCGCCTCTTTTTTTTTTTGGTCAATTAATACAGAAATTTTAAAGGCTGCGTCACGGTGGACTCGAACCCGAGACCTTTGGCCTCGGGCATTAACCACTCTACCACTAGGCCAACACACACACACATTTCTCGCCTCTTGATGTCTGCTAGTGTTGATATGTTGGGTGATACTTATTATGATTTCTGCTTTACACAAGATTTATGTTCAACTAAAATTTTAAGTAGCTTAATTTCAGCACCATGTCTGGATGCTGCCAATTAGATACATACAAATGAGTAGAGCTAGGGTCAGTATGGAGCTATCCTGGAATTTACTAATGTCTGGTGGGCCCTATTTTATTTTTGTTGAAGATACTTGAATAACTACTTATTCCATTTTATTTTGCTAATATTTATCTTTTTCTCAGGTGTGACTTTATGAATTTTGCAAAGAATACGGTCTGCCTGCAATGTGATGCTAAGCGTCCAAAGAGAGTTGCTTCCTGGAGAATGGGAATGCCCACAGTCTCTCTCTCTCACACACACACACACAAACATACACACGTGCGCGCGCATGCTTGGCTTCAATTAGAATGAAAATCAAGTGTTAATAGCTGTGATTTGTTAACGCATTTTCAGTTTTCAAGCTAAAATGCTGCTAGGAGTGGTTGCTTCTTAACAGCAGCGGAGACTGCTTTACAATTCTACAGCTTAATGTTTTGTTTGTCTGATGATTGTGCAGGTGCGATTTCTTAAACTATAGAAGAAATACAGATTGTTTTCAATGTGAACACAGGCGCCCACCCGATACTTATCCCGAGAATCATTTTCTGGAAAACAACGCTGTTTTCATATTAGGATGGACAAGAAACCTGCTAGGCCTATGTTTCTAATGCATGGAATTTCGATTTTGATGATAATGAATCTGATGGAGCAGATGTCGCTGCTTTTGAGTATGCAGATTCGCAGAAATTGGATGAAGACTTTCCCCTTAGCCAGCAGACTCCATGAAAGTTCGAGAGGACACGGAAATGGTCCAGAAAGGAGCAGACCTCCGACTCCAAGGGGTATGGGGATGGAGTATTCTGATTCTACTTCCATGAGATCTGGTGTTGGGTTCAATGATTTTGATGAAGATGACGATGATGTTGACAGTTACGAGGTAGTTGCCCAGAATGAAGTGCCTAGAGGTCCTCGAGTAGCTTTATAAAAACTTGAAGATGACTCGGAGTCCGAGGATCTAGAAAGGGGTGAAGGTAACAGGAACATCCGTTGGAAAACGAAACCCCCGGCACGTGGCAGGCAAGCATTCTCTGATTCCAAAGATGCTGAAGTAGACTTCGACCCTTATGATGACTTGCCCATTCACCCTAAGTGGAAATCAAGTCATGTTGCTGATGTGAAACAGCAGAGAAGAGGTAGGAACGCTATGACTTATGGCTCGGATGATGAGTTTGGAGCCGAATCTGGCTCTGATGATGAAGAAATAAGATACAGAAACAAAGGAAACCGACGGGGCGCCAACAGAATGGAGTTCACAAATACTAGAGGAGGAAGATCCAATTTTAACGAGTCTTTTTCTGAAAGAGACGGTGATGGTGATCTAAGCTATAGGAGGTACAGGCAAAGAGAGAAACAAGGTCAAAACGCCCGTGACAAGCATCCTGGGGACGTGATGGCAGATGGCCGACAGGAGAGGTTCACGCGGGGTGATTTTAATAGATCTTCAGGTCCAGAGAGCTTTGATAGAAGCAGTCGGAAGGATTCGTATGGTGGGCGAGGAAGAATGGCAGAGATGGTAGCTCATCAAGTTCCAAGGCAACAGACGAGGTGGGTCGTTCAGCAAGAGAGGATGAAGATGGGACAGTTTTGATGATCGGTCAGAGAGTTATGAAGATGATGAAAACCCCCGAAGACCAAGAGTAAATGTGAGATGAGAAGTCCTTTTTGTGCAATTCCAAATGTGAAGTGAGTCTCCTTATCTTAGTGGTGAAACTGATTACTCGTATCAACTTATTGCTTCGGAAGCAGAGTGCTTCCAGAATTGCTGTGTGTGATGAGGGTTTTACCCAATCAAGGTTGTTACACGGAGTTTTCTGTTCTGTCAAATGAGGGCTCGTTCGGTTTTGATCGTCAACGATACCGTCATCGCAGCAGTATACGATTTCATGCTGGCATTCTTTTATTTATGCTGGACTGGTTAGTAGTGCTGCTCTAAGTACCTTTTTAAAGTTGCCCAGACCCAGATTTTGTTTAATGATATGTTTGTTAAAGAATTTTCCCTTTCAGGAATTACAATATGGACAAGTTATATATCTCAGTGTTGTGTGTGTGAGACAAAAATTATGAGTATATTGTAACAGTGAAGTACGTAAAACACAGAATTAAAATTGAAAAACTCGAGGTCATGTTCCTATACTACAGTACTAACTACTAACTAATTTTACACGTGTGCGATGCACCTAAATTAATATCTATCAATATTTTCATCTACACACTAATTAAATTAAAAGCAATGGGATAGGAGTATATAAAATAACGATATATTAAAATTAATTTTAAGTTTAGTCCTACATCATAATAACTAATAACAATAATGATATTGATCTTATTATATGTAAAATGGTGCAGTGGTAAGACCTATATAAGCTTCTTATATTTGGCAGAGGCAAGTGTTCGATTCTCTCCATTATCTCGTTTATGTGTGTGTGTATTGGCCTAGTGGTAGAGTGGTTAATGCCTGAAGCCAAAGTCTCGGGTTAGAGTCCACCGTGACACGGCCTTTAAAATTTTTGTATTTAATGACCCCAAAAAAAAAAATTAATGATATTGATCAATAATATCATCTACACAACAATGAGATAGGTGAATAAAAATGAACTGTCGTAACCCATTTTAGTCGACTAGGACGCGTGAATACGCTCAAAGGGTTCGAATATTCTGTTACATACGTATTTAATACGAATATGAATTAGATACGTTTTAAATAAGTCTTTAATACGTTTTCGAGGGGTGGTTTTCCAAGAAAAATAAAAATTCAATACGTATTAAATGAGGTTAAATATGCTGGATTAGGATTTCAGCACATAATTATACATCAAAAATTAAAATCGTTGGTTTAAGTTTCAACACATTATTAATAGAGAGATAAAGAGTATCACGTCATCTTTGGTCCTCGCCACCGCTCACACCACGTCGTTGAATCTATTTTCCTCTTCTTCTTCCGTTTTTTTTACAGTTTTAATTTTTCTATTTTCGTTTGTTCTTCTCTTTTGATTGATTAATAATGGGTGATAATAATGGGTTGATTAATAATGAGTCAATGCTTGAATATTTTTTTCTATGTGCTAATTTTGTGGTATTATTTGAGACTTAATTAAGTAGTTATTTGCTTTATTTTGATATAAATGAGTCTATATTAATCTAGAGATATTATTATTAATAAAATAAAAAATATAAACATATTTTGAATGTATTCATATTTTAATTTTTGAAAAATGAAAGCATTTTCATATTTGTATTCGTATTGGTGCTTCCTGGCCCTTCGAGTTTATTTTACCTTATGTTTATGGTCATAGTAAGTAGATCAATCTCTATATCAAGGTCATGCGTATGAATCTAATATGTGTAAATTGTATTAAAAGTCAAACATGGACAATTTATTATTATTCAAGCTAATCTAGGTTATTAAGGTGTGATGATGATTAACTAGACAAAAACTTATAAAAAAGCATAGAAAAATGAGATTCGATAAATAAATGGGAAAAGCTGACCTTGTGTGATATATTAACTCAATCTGAATTATGCAATTAACCTATTAATTCAATTACCAATATTTGATTCAAAATTTGATTCAAATCATGTGAAAGATCACATAAATAATCACAAGTTCTCTCTCAATAAATTATGTGATAGTTGATTAACATAAATTCAATCTTTGTTAGGTCTCAAGAAAATATACTAACTCCAAAAGATTCACAAAGATTATTCCTCTTACAAATAATCTTAACCCACTATGTATTTAAATTAATTATCTTGTTTATTCTTGAATTCGATTACTCAATTAAACGAGCTAAAGATTTTACTAAGTAACTAGCATGCATCAAAAGCGGTCAATTATTTCAACATGAAATTAAGCACCAAGAGTCATAAACCATAAAGTGAAAGAGAAGTTGATATCAATAGATAAATCATATAGTTTTGATTAAGGCCATCTACAATACTCAACACTAAATTTAACACCATTTTACAGTAACTGTCTCATCAAACAGTAATTCATCTCCAACCCACAAACTCAAATTCTAACACAAAAGAATATTTTCTATATATTCTCTCTCATACCACTTTTTATACTTTTACAAAATAAACCTTTATATTTTTTAATATTTTATATTAAATCCATTCAAGATTCAAACATTTCAATTAACAATTTAATAAGAAATGAGCTAGTATTAAATAAATTAGTTATTATAAATAAATAAAAAATACTAAATTATTTATTATTAAATAAGAGAAAATTATATAACTTAAGAAATTTCTTAAGTTATACTAATAATACAAATAAATAACATATACAAATATATAATAATGGAGAAAAATCCTACTTTCATGCATTAATTACATACTAAAATTATTAATATGATTCTTACTTATTTTCTTATTATTAGTGTAGCAATACTCGTTTTATAATAATTTTAGTCAACAAGCCCCACTAAATTTAACAATTTTGAGCCATAATTGAAATAAACAAAATTATAGCCCATGCAGCCTGATATGACAATTCTGGGCCATGCAACCCTTAATTGAAATAACAAAACTAATAGCCGACATTTGACATACGCACTATAAAATAAAAACCCTAATTCCTACTTCTTCTTCTTCTTCTTCCATCAGCCGCTTCTTCTTTTTCCATCAGTCGCTTCTTCTTTTTTCGTCATGGTTGTGCTTCCCTTCGACTCATTTTCTAATTCTCATCAACTCTAGGGCTCAAGATGTAATTTTTGTAAGATGATAAAACATATGAGTTCGATGAATAGTAAAAACGCAAATATGCAGTTCTACTGTTCATAAAGGTGTTTCAGACGTATTTTGCGATGCGTTTTGGAGGACGATTGGAGATTATTTGGTACTGCAAAACGTAATTTACAATGCTGTTGGAGATGGCCTAAGTCATAAAAGCCTATGATCAACTAGAAAATTAGCTATGCATAACAAAAATAAAAGAAAACAAAGATAAAGCAAATAACAGAAACATTAACTAAATAAAAGAGTACATAAAATTTGTTCAATAATCACGGTGACAAATTTCAATTCTTAGTCTCAAATCTTCACTTGAAACGTAAATCCAAAAGTTCAACTAAAAATCCTAAGTAATTGTAGAAAGAAAGTAATAGACGGTGTATTTACCAATGGAGAAAATTCATTGAATTCTAAAAGGATTCAATAATAATAGGATATGTATTGGATCCTAATAGAGATAACAAAAAAAAAAAGAACACAAGAAAAATGAAAAATTTCAAAAAAAAAGCGAATTTTGTGAAATCTTGACTTTGGCCGTGGTCATCGGAAATAAAGACGTCGACCGCTGCCCATTGCCTTGAAAACACCTTACAAAGCAGCCGATCACCGTGTTTATCTGTCTCTACGGGCACCTTTGGTAGCGGAAATGGCCATTTTGCCTTGCAAGCCACACCACGCCACCGGTTACATGCGCAATGTTTTGTTTTATCTTGTTCTACCTCGTTGGAAATTTGAATTGCGATCTGTTTGTAACTATGAACTCTATATAGATGTATTTCAATCTTATCTACTTTTACTCTTCAATTTGTTTTCCATTTTCCTAGAGAAAAGACAAAGATGCCAATGAATATCATTTCTTCAAAGACAAACAATAAACATGATTTCCACTATCAATGGGCTATGATGTATTCCAGAGATAGCTGATGCTACTTCATTTTATATGTTGCTCTGGAAAATATTATCTGTTTTAGAAATGATATATTTGATGAAATTCTCTTTCTGATCCATGTACTATGGTTTCTTAGCGATTGAATGAACTTTATAAAAAGTCAAAACTGTGGAATTATAGATATATACTATTAGTGTCTTCAGCTGCAACATAACATTACATTGATATACACTGAATCTTCTCCTTTTTCCCGTAATCCGAGTCTTCATCCTTATCGACCAACCCTCATTCTTCTGGGAATGCTAAATATGGTTACTTTGTCAAGATTTTAGTTGTTCCTTGTGCCGCATGATGGGAGCCGAATGTAACTGCAGACTTGAAGTTCGAGAACGATCTTATAGTTGTACCTAAGAATGTTTCATACACTTTTGAAAGTAGAAGTGGAGCATCGTTTTGAAGCATATGTTGTTGTGTCCATGCCCAGATTTCAGGGTTTTAGATGGGGCCAGATGCAGAAGCATATGTAAGTCTTGGTACTCAATTCTTCCAACCTACACCACTGTACATATGTGACAATTACAAATTGTACAACTTCACGAATTACTTCATTTATCTAAAATGGAAGGAACTAGACAAACACCATTGGAGCTTTTTATTACGAAGACTTGAAAAGGAAAATTTTACATAATTTTCAAAATAGAAGTAAAAGCTGAGTAAAGATTAAGTTATTTATCAAAATTATATAAAATTTCAATCTATTACTATAACAGAATATTCGCAATTTAATGGAACTTGTTGGTTTCAAATACATCAAATACATATAACTCATAATTGCCGCCCGGCATTTGTTAATTTTGAGTTATAATGATAGGATTCGAAACCGAATAATTCAAAACAAGCTCTATCCATCTACCAAAAATACCTTCAAAATGAGCTGTAATCATTAAAAAAAAACTTAAAAGAGCAAATAAAAGTTCAAAATGTAAAACATCTAGAGTAAAATGAGAGCCACTGCACGGATAGCCCAATCTCATTGGGAGAAAAGACTCGAAAGACGAAAGGCAGCTCAGAATTTCTATAGCTTATGATAATGTTAAGTACTGTAAATTGAACCTATACAGCACTGGACCGTCAATAAGCACCACAAATTATTCATTTTATAAAATGTAATAGATTCTAAAATAGCCTCAGAATTGCAGAATATCAGCACGCCAAACTCAGTCCCGAAAGATGGTGTAATTTGATAAGAGATTTCATCACAGGCAACGCAAAATCCAATTAATTTTCATAATAAACAAATCGAAAACAGAAAAATCGAAATAATTTTGACGAACAAATTTGAAAACAAGAAAACGAAATCGAGAATGAATGTTTTCTCATGGCCAATCCCAAGAGATAATCGCGGCAACCCGCTACTCAAGGCGATAGGATATGACAACGCTCACCTTCGGAAATCTCCGACGGCGCCGGAGATCTCAACAAAGGAAAAAGCTTTTTCTGGCGACGATTTTCACTCTTGAGTTATACGAACATCGATTACGACTCGCCCCAATTTTAAATCAAATCGTCGCGAAATAAACAGTGAAATATCGAATTCGAATGCAATTCAAACTAGGTGTGTGCAGTTCGTGCAATGATAAATGCATACAAAACGATATACATACATATATAGATGCTTCAAGGGTCGGCAGCAGAAGAAACCCTAGATTTCGAGAATTACAGTTCATATTTTGGGCTATTTATTGTTCTGACTAGACAGTTATCATGAGCCTGTTTAATCGATTTTGAGCCGTATCTATGGGGCTCAACTTTAATGGGCTCACAATGTCAAGATTATTTATAGTGGCCCAATATGTTACAATTCATTTTGTTTTATGATATTAAATATAATATGAATTCTCCGTCCTCTTTTAAGTGTTTCTTTATCATTTCATTTTTATTTTTAATAAGTATCATAGTTAATAATTGGAGAATAAATTATGATCAATTTCCTATATATCCTTATTTAATATTTTTAGAATTTAATAATTAGTTGTTTGAATGCATTTATTATTGTAATTAATGAAGTTACAAAAATAAATTTATCTACTTCCTTGGTTTGTGTAATTTGACAATGGATGATACTAAAAAAGAATGGATGGATTATACTATATACATTTTTAGTTGATGCACATATTTTTTCTTGTATAAATTTTAGTCATTTAACTTATTGAATTAATAATGAACCTCAAATATAATTAAACTTATAGAAATATATTCAAAGTAACTAATTTGAGTTAATTTCATCTTTTTTAAATTTCACTATTTTAAATGTTATTATTATATGTATATACTAAAATTAAGTAGCATATACATTATTTATTTATATTGGCTATATATCAATATCCAATTACATACTTACATGTGGCGAGTTAGGACGTGGTGATGCCCCCCGAACAGTTTTTATTCTCTAATTTGGTTTACAATATTCTTATGTATAATATTAAATAATTATATCCTTGAGGTTTGATTAGAAAGCTCACCCTTTGCTTTGCTCCTATTTCTTATATTGTCGAGGCATCAATATTGTCACGCCTCACCGAGCTAGGTCCCTAATAGAAAACCAATGAAAATCCTCCGATAAATCTAGAATATGTAGATATGCGATATTTATGTAAAGCAGTAAAGAACACCAAGGCTTTTACGTGGTTCGATCGTTAATGAGATCTACGTCCACGGAGGAGTGATTCCTCAATACTTTCACTATGTTTTATTACAGTGAGTATAGCTAAAAGCTCTTAGTATTCAAGAAGTTGCTAACCCTTTTACCTTCAATCTAACTCCTATTTATACATGTCTGAGGGCTCCTAAAGGCGTGCCCATTCCCTCCATTGGCCGGGACTCTTCCGGGCGCAGGGGCTCTTCCTCTAGCCTGTAGGGATGCTTCGCCTTCCGTGCGCCACGTGGAGAGTGACGCCTGACTCGAGTTCTGGGGGCTAGGGTTTTGGGGGCTGATTAGGGTTTGCCTTGGGCTACCGTGGGCTACCGCGTGGGCGTGTCAGTGGGCCTGTGTGGCTGGGCCATATCCCATCATAGCCCCCGAATAGTCGGCGAACAAATGCATCGAGGCGAGGCGAAGAACGCGCTGCCGAGGTAGGATGTTGTTAGGCCGATGTTGTCCTCGAAGGTTTTCGATCTATTTGGTGGCGGGATGTGATTGGTTCGCTTTGGATTCGAACCGAGGTAGATGGTTTTCACGTTCTGGGCGTGTGCCGTTTGTTGGGGACCGAGCTCGAGTCGCATGTCGTTTGGCAAAGATGTGCTGCAAAAGGAAGTCGAAGTCCGACCAGATAGCGACCCTCGCATAGGTTACACCGAGGTCCGATCCGGAGCGGCACCGCTTCCGGAGGATGCCAAGTTCGACACGAGGCGGATGCGACAGAGAAATCATCTTTGGATGATGCCGAGGTTCGTCCTGAGTGACCGCCCTTCTAGGGATGCCGAGGTGCGATCTGGATGGAGATGTTCTCGTAGGCGGCGATCGCCGAGGTTCGATCCGATGCTCCCGACTTTCGGGAAAGGCCGAGGTCCGACCGAGGCGCCGCCTTCTTCGATGTGGAAGCGGACGAGGTCCGGGTTCGAGCCGCTCGAGGTCAACGTAATCATCACACCATCGATCGGGCGGTCTATCTTCCCGTAGAGTACGTCACACGCGCCAGGCGACAGCTGGGCACTCGAACCGCGTGCGCGCATCGACTCCACATCCAATAGCGGGTAGGCACGTGGGAAAGTTGAAACGGCAGTTTTTAGGCGCCATTTGTCCTATAAATAGGCCCAAATGAGGCCACTGTTCACTTTCCCTTTCGACGCTTTGTTTTCAGAGAATACATTCGCAGAAATTTCCTAATTTTCTTTCAAACTTGTTGAGGAAGCCCGATATCTCGCCCAAAAAAGTAAGTATGTATTCTTCATCTTCTCCTTCTCGTTCTGAAAACTCTGGCTCCGCTTCGGTTTCTGGCCGTTTGCCCTCCGATGTAAAGGAGTATATGTGCTATAACCGCCTGTGTAGGTCCGTAGGATTGTGTGCTAGGGTCCCGCCGGTATCATCGGTATGGGACGGACTTAGGGTTGGTGTGGCGAGGTCGAGGTTGACGTTGGAGGAGCTTTTTGAGATAACGAAGGAATACCGTATTCCGGAGGAGGCGTGGTGGTGCCTGCCGCGGCCGGATGATAGGGCGATGGCCCCTCCGGAGGGATTTATCACCGTATATGTAGATAGCTTGATAGCTGGCCTTAGGTTTCCTTTGGCCCCAATTTTCCTTAGCCTTGAAGAATACTTTCATATCCCCATATGTCAACTGACCTCGAATTCCATTAGGTCGGTGGTGGGGCTAGGGCTGTCCTGCCACGGTGTTGGCGAGAAGGTGTCCTTCGAGGTCTTGATGCGCTTTTTTAGCGTCAAGACCATAGGTGGGGTGTATTATCTGTCTCCTCGGCTGAAGTTTAAGATAGCGGCTCCCTCGAAGGTGTCCCATTGGCATAATAGGTATTTCTTCCTGCGGGCTGAGGGGCATCCGAGGTGAAATCAATGGACAAAACCTCACCAAGGTCGTTCAACATCTCCTCCATATGGCCCAGGGGCTTGATTTTCACGTCCTTCATCGCACCAAGGCCCCACTCCGATCGAGAAGTGGCCCGCCTCCTGGCTGAGAACGAGGCGCTAAAGCTAAGAATCACACAACTCGAAGTCCAGGGGGCGGATTTATCTGCCGATGTGATCCAAGGACGGCCGATGCAATGCGAGAGCGGCTCGGTGACAACGGAGTGAGCTAGCTCGGATCTCGGAAGAGCATGCAGTATGAGAAGGTAATCCACGGATGGTGGAACTACCATATCTCAAGCGGCGATCGAGTTCGAGCTTCTGTGGCGGAGGCATGGTGCCGAGGGATGAGGAGGGCCTAATAGAAAAAGTTTAAAGACCGCCGACTCCATCATGAAGTACATGCAGATGTACGAGGTCGCTCAGAACGACGATGCCCCAAATTTCAGCGAGTCTACAACGGTCTCCACTTGTCCAATAATAGAAGAACCCAAGAGGAGGGCTACTGATCACGCCAAGTGCTCCGTCGATGGGTCCGGTGAGAGGAGCATTTAGAGGCGGTCTGGCGGCCGGAGGTGCCCCAGTCATCGAGGTTAGCGTGGAGGAGCGGCAGGTCGGGGACGAGGGCGTGGTCCTTGCCCGGCGTCAGGCTCAAGGGGCCGAGGTATGATCTCGGGCACAGAACGCCTCCCTCGGGTCGAAACCCATCTGTGCCGGCTCAGAGTGCATCTGGAGCGGGTCGCAGTGGTCCCGGAGTCACCACTTCAGGTCGGGGTGTCCCCGAGCCTGCGCCGAGCGCTTCTGGAGTAGGCCGCGGTGAGTCCGGCCTTGTCGACTGGGTCGAAGGCACCGAAGTTCGCTCCAGCGCACCGCCGATCCTGGAGATTTTGTTCGAATCGTGCATCAGCAAGACTGGCGGTGGAGCTCGGAGGCCCGAATGAGTTTGTATATAGCTTAGACTTTGTATGTAGTCGTAAATGTATTTAGACTCGTTTCAAGTGTATATTTTCCCCTCGAGAGGTACAAACATAGCTTAGACTTCGTTTTGGTCGTAAATGTATTTAGATCGTACATGAAATGTATATCTTCCCAAATAAAGGGGCATAATTTGATGAGATCCGATCCGATGTCTTTGCATGTAGATACTTCAACTTAATGAGTGATCTGTATGCTTGCATGTAGACGCTCAATTTAATGAGTTGCTGTATGCCTTGCACTTAGACGCTCAATTTAATGAGTAATCTGTGAGTGCGGCGCTTAGTGAGTACCCTACTTAGTGGGTTTTTCATCTTCGTAAGGCGCCCCTCGTGAAGGATAATTGTGGTGTATCCAAATGGATGTTCACATAGATATGAGACGAAGTGAAATATTCATTAGAAAACAAATGTTTTATCAATATGTAATCAACATCGATTTTGGCAAAACAATAAAGGGACCAACATGATGCCGATATGAAATCGGCTATGTAAAGTACCTCCTTAAATGAGTGATATGCCAGGTTCGGGGGATAAGTGCACCGGATAGGTAAGCTAGCTTGTAAGCCCCTTTGCCGAGGTCCTCGTGAACGCGGTATGGGCCTTCCCATGTCGGATCCAGCTTGTTAAGACGCTCGGCCCATCGGCTTCATTATTTCAGAGGACGAGGTCGCCTACTTGGAGTGTGGAGGCTTTGACCCTTTTGTTGTAGTACCGTGCGACTGGCCCTTGTACTTGGCCGTTTATGAAGACGAGCTCACGTTCTCCTCGAGAGCATCAAGGTCGGCACGCAGTCTTCCTCGTCCCGGCCCGGTCGAAGTGGAAGTGCGAGGGCTTGGTGCGCCGATCTCGGCCGGTATGGCGCCTCGGTCCCGTAGACCAAACCGAAAGGGTTTCTCCGCAAGTCCGAGGTGTCGCTCAGAGACCATAGGACTTGGGGAGATTTTCAGCCCAATCACCCTCATTTCGGTCAGCCTCTTCTTCAATCCTTGCACAATCATGCGGTTCGTCACCCTGTGCCGCCATTCGCCATGCGGGTGTGCGATCGAGGTGAAACGTTGTTCGATTTGGAGCTCTTCACACCATTCCTTGAAATTTCGTCCACGAACTGGGTGTCGTTGTCCGAGATTAGAATGTGCGGTATGCCGAAGCGGCAGACTATGTTCTTCCACACGAATGACTGAATCTTCCGGCTCGTGAGGCTCGAAAGTGGCTTAGCCTCAACCCATTTTGTGAAGTAATCTACAGCGACGACTAAGTATCGAAGCTGACCTGGTGCTCGGTCGAACGGGCCAACGATGTCGATCCCCCACTGTATGAAAGGCCACGGCCTCGCAGCCGCCGATCGGTGCTGGGTAGCTTTTGACCGTGGAGTGCGGTGGCACCGGACATTTTTTGACGAGCTCGGCCGAATCTTGGACGAGGGTGGGCCAGTAATATCCCGACCTCAGCGCCTTCTTTGAGAGAGCTCACGACCCGATGTGACTTCCACAAGACCCCCGGTGAATCTCATTGAGCACGTAGTCGGCTTCTTCTGGCCCGAGGCATCTCAGGAGGGGTTGAAGGTAGGACTTCCTGTAGAGAGCGCCCTCATGTACGAGGTACTTTTGGGATTTCGCCATCATCTTTTTGGCTTCGAGCCGATCTTGAGGCAGTGCGCCATCTTCCAGGTAGGCCTTTATGGGAGACATCCAGTTCGGTTCTATCTCGGTGATGATGCCGATGTGGGCCTCGACGATGCTCCTGGCATGAACCTCCTCCACTGGTGGACTTGTTGACGACGTAGCTAACTTACTGAGGATATCAGCTCGGCAGTTTTTCCCTCGTGGGATACGATGAATACTGAAGTACCTGAATGAGGTCAGCATCTCCTTGGCCTTCTCGAGGTATTGATTCATTCGGTCCTCCTTGGCCTCGTATTTACCTAACACCTGGTTCACCACGACCGGAATCTTCAAGATTTGGATCTTGTCCACCTTCATTCTTTATGCGGGAGTCCAAGATCGTAACCGACTCCACCTCGTTGTTTGTGGTCGGAAGGTAAACCGGAGGCGAGGTCACCTCTCGCTTGTCCGGGACGAGGATGAGGATGCCCGCTCACGCCCATCTTGCATGAAGCTCCGCTCATGTACATCTACCGCCAGCCATCGTGGTGCGAGATGATTCATTGTGGGGGCGGGCGTTGGGCGACCTCGTTGGTTGAGCCAACCTCGGTGAATTTGGCCTCCACCGAAAGTCACGAGGGCTTGCCCTTTATGGCCGGCCTGGGGGAGTACGAAATGTCGTGCTCACCGAGCTCCAGTGCCCACTTGGATATACGTCCGGATGACTCTGGTTTTGACAAGACTTGTCTCAAGGGTAAGTCGGTCAGTACCTGGACGGAATGGGCTTGGAAGTAGGGTTGAGGCGCCGCTAGCGCTCACTAAGGCCAGTGCTACCTTTTCGAGGCTGGTATACCTTGTCTCCGGTCCTTTGAGAGCTCGGCTGATGAAGTAGATGGGGAGTTGTCGTCCGACCTCATCCCGGACCAATACCATGCTGATTGCCTCGTCCGAGGCGGCCAAGTACAAAGAGAGGAGCTCGCCTTCTTTCGGGGCGGTCAGGGTGGGCAGGTCGGCGAGATACTCTTTCACCGCATGAAGGCGACTGGTGTTCCTCCCGCCAGCGAAGTCCCGAGCTCTCCTCAAGATCTTGAAGAAGGGAAGCTCGCTTCTCGACTGACCCGAGATAGGAATCACGAGGCGGCTAGACACCTAGTGAGTTTGTGGATCTCCGGATGGTCTTCGCACTTGCATGTCAAGCAATCGCTTTCACCTTAGTGGGATTTGCCTTCGACCTTCTCGAGAAACCCAAGATCCCGGAATTTTCCCGCCTTCACCATGAATGTACACTTGTGGGGTTGAGTTTGAGGTTGGCCGACACGAGGAGTCGGAGAATAGTTCGAGGTCGTCGGCGCACCTCTCCGTTTTTGACTCTCGACCACGATGTCGCCGACGAGACCTCGACGATCCGCCCGATGTGATCCTTGAATATGGCGCCCACCATTCTTTGATAGGTAGCCCCTGCTTTTTAGGCCGAATGACATCTTCCAAGACGCAAAGACACCAAGTCGGTGATGAATGCCGTCTTTGGGCGCCCTCCCGCTCATTAGACTTGGTGGTACCCTTTGTATAGATCGAGGAAGTTGAAGGTCTCATGGCCCACCGTGCTTCCACCTTCTTGTCAATGTCGGGAGGGTAGCAATCTTTCGGCGGTGTTTTTGAGGTCGGTGTAGTCGACGCACACGCGCCATCCTCCTGCTGAACCACGATCGATTAGCCATCCGTGTCGGTATTGACTTTGAACAAGATCTTCGCCTTCGAGTCGAGTCACTTGCTCTTATGACTGGTCAGCCTCGCCGCAAACACCTCTTCTTTTGCCGAACCGGTTTTGTAGCCGGTCGATGTTGAGACGATGAGTTATGAGCTCGGGCGACACTCGATCATGTCGAGTGGGGACCACGCGAACACGCCCTCGTATTCCTCCTCGGCTGCATGACACTCGCCGAATATCGGTTGGGCCTGAACGCCGACCTTGACAACTTTGGAGGGTCGTCAGATAGTGGAGGTCTTGGTCGGTTCGTCCCGAGGTGGCAGCCTCGAGGATTCAGAATTGCTATGCCAGGGTGAGGCTACATCTTGGTCGAGACTCGTAAGCACTCTTTAGCTGCCGTTTGGTCACCCTCGATGCTTAGCACTCCCACCGGGGTGGGTATTTTGATGGTGAGGTGGTATACCGAGCAGACGGCCTTGGTGGCATAGAGCCAGTCTCTCCCCAGGATGATGTTGTACGGGGAGGGAGCTCGGACCAGGAAGAATTGGATGGCCTTTGTGACCGACCCGTGTAGGAAAACGTATGTTAACCCTCGCCCCGAGGATCCATCTTGGATGTTTAATTCACCATATATTGATTATAAACCTAGCATGCGTCTATATAATTAAATCGCAACACGTTGGGGTTTACACGTGTTTACCTTTGGATCTGAAGAGGTCGATGGAACGAGATGAACGGATCGTATGGATCGGACTCGTGCTTTGACCTTCCGGATCAGTATCCCGGTTGCCCAATCTCCAACGCCGAGTGAGGACGATCTATGGAGAATGCTTCGAAAATCACCCAACGCTCTCTTCACAACTTTCAAATTTCTCTCAATGGACAAGGGGCCGAAAATCTTGTGTGTGATTAATGAGCATTAACCTAGACTTTATCTCATACCTTATATTTATAATGCACTACCTTAATCCTATATGGAATATTACCATAATCCTATATGGAATATTACCATAATCCTATATGGAATATTACCATAATCTTAGGATTATTTCCATACTCGTGATTATTTCCATACTCTCGTGATTATTACCATAATCTTATATGGAAAGGATCTATGCATATACCATAAATATAATAATATCCTGTGGGATAAAGAGAATAAAATCTTTCCTTTGAGAGCACATAGGGGCCGATTTTCAGTAGCTATGGGCTGGATGGGCGGCCAGTGGATCAAATGCAAGGAATAAAGATGGGCCTCAAATAAATTAATTATCTTATGTTCACCTGTAACATAAATTAATTTATAAACATTCGATCATGCCACTAGAGAAAGAATGTTGACTTACCCCTTTATTGCGGGTTGAGTCGGGCTTGCACTTAGACATTACGAATCCTCGTATTTAAGATATCGAACGTCCATTAATCATTTATAGCAATCGATCGCTTAAAACGATTAATAACTTTATTTCCTTAAGTAGTACCACTCAACCTTATTATTGTACTGAGCTAACTCAACTCGCAAGGTTTAGTACAATAAACCTTTGAGCTCCTTAAGGGACGCCATCATCCTAAACGGATACGGTGACTGACATGATAACTAGCGTGACATACAAGATCGCCACCACCCAAGATGCGGAGAATCTTGGTTAGAACATATAACCTCACTCATAACAAGTCAAAGTGATGGTCGCAACTCATACTCACCTAATACCTTATCGAGGTTTAGATCATCGTAAGTCACCGAGATCTTGGTTCTTCACGACGGTCGGAAAGAAGAACACATCTCACCGTGATCCTTCAATACGCTCGAGACGCACAAAGATAGACAAGCAACTAAGTCAAGTCACTTATCTATACCGCAGCCTAAACCGACAACTCGCCCTTAAGTCGCCTCACCTGTGAAACTTTTTATATCTCATTAAGCTCGACCAATCATACGGACTTACGTGATCTTCACACAATCGTATGATCTAACTTATATATGAGATAAGGGACACGATATATGCAATCAAGTATTCAAATCGATAGGAGATTGTAATAGTGGTAACGAGAAACATTGTATACAAGCTCAACCAAACCGCTTTCAAGATACAACCAACAATCTCCCACTTATACTAAAGCAAACTTTTAGTATACAATGTGTCTTTCTACTAGCTATTACAAACAACCATCACTTTGCTTCTCCCACTTATACAAAAGTTTCCTTTCTAAGTGGGTGCCATCAAGCGCAATCCAAGTCCTCTAACGTGTCCATCGTAGACTTTTTTCGGCAGCTCTTCGTGAATGGATCCGCTAGATTTTCCGTTGTATCAATCTTTTCAATCAGACGCCACCTCGCCTAACGATTTCTCGTATGACATGGTACTTTCTCTCTATGTGTTTGGTCGCCTTGGGTCCGTGGTTCCTTCGAGTTTCACATCGCACCGAGTTATCACAAGAACTATGATACTCTTGGGCAAACCAGGTACCACATCTAGATCCATGAGGTAGTTCTTGAACCATACAGCCTCCTTAGAAGCCTCCGAAGCGGCTACATATTCGGCTTCCATGGTAGAGTCCGCAATGCATCGCTGCTTTGCACTCCGCCAGGATACGGCTCCACCTCCCAAGGTAAACACATAGCCCGAGGTCGACTTTTTCTCATCACGGTCACTTGGAACCGAGTCAGATAACCCAAAGGCATTAGACTATCTCGCATGGTAAACTAGCCTATAATCTCGAGTCCTTTTCGTGTACTTGAGTATATGCTTTATCGCAAGTCAATGAGCTTGTCCGAGGTTAGATCGATATTCAGCTACTATGCCTACCGCATAGCAGATATCGGGTCTCGTGCATAGCATTGCGTACATGAGACTTCCTACGGCGGAAGCGTAAGGAACTTATCTCATTTCCTCTATCTCCTTTGCAGTCATAGGTGACTGCGTCTTAGATAAAGGAACGCCATGTCTGAAAGGTAGCAATCCTTTCTTGGCGGTCTGCATACTAAAACGAGTAATCACAGTATCAATGTAAGACGCCTGAGATAAGCTCAATATTTTCTTCTTGCGATCTCGGTAAACCTCGATCCCAAGAATGTACGCCGCATCTCCTAAGTCTTTCATTTGAAACCGATCGGATAGCCAACTCTTTACGCCTCGATAACGACTTCACGTTGTTGCCAACTAGAAGGATGTTATCTACATAAAGTGCAAGAAATACCACATCACCGCTGACATCTAACCGATACACACAACTCGCTAGGCAACTGGTAAATCCATAGGACTTTACCACCTCGTCAAAGCGTAAGTTCCATGATCGGGAGGTTCGCTAAGTCCATAAATGGACTTCTTAAGCTTCCATACTAGATGCTTTTCACCCTTACCACATAACCTTCAGGTGTTGTCGACATAGATGTCTCTACCTTCCTCAAGGTAACCGCTTAGAAAAGCGGTTTTAACATCCATTTGCCAAACCTCTAGGTTCAAGTGGGCTGCTATGGCTAGAAGAATTCGATGGACTTGAGCATTGCTACAGTGCGAAAAGGTCTCATCGAAATCGATGCCCTCAACTGAAAGTGTACCCTTTCGCCACAAGCCCGGCTTTGAAAGTCGAAACCTCTCCATCGGAATCTCTCTTCCTCTCAGATATCCACTTACTACCTACGGCTTCCTTGCCATCCGGTAGAGGTGTCTTTCATATACATCCATAGCCGTTATGGACTCCATTTCTAAGTCCATAGCGTGTGCCATGATCTTGCATCTATATCTTCAGACGCCTCCTTGTATGTCCATGGGTCGATTATCGCATGTTCGCTCGCTGGGACTAAACCAAGATTCACCCACGAACATAAATCGCCGGGTCGACGAACAACCCTCCCACTACGACGAGGTTCTACAGCACAATGGCAACGGTGGGTGCAGATACTTGTGGTTCTCTAACTTGCACAACTTGTGTAGGTACCACTTGACGGTCGGTATCTCCAAAGGAACTCGACCCACTTCCATTTCTTGAAGTATCCGTGTCGATCCTCCCACTAGACTCGACATCTCGCACCTTTCGCCTAATCGGTGGTGGAATACGATCATCTTCTAATTCTTGAAGAATGATTTCAATTTTGGACTTATGATTTTTCATATAACCTCTTCTAAGAATCGGCATTAGTGCTAATAATGACCTTCCGATCCTTAGACTATAGAATAAACCACCTTCGCTCCTCTAGATAGCCAATAAATGCCTTGCGTCCGATCTAGCCTCCAACTTGTCGCCCTTCTTGTTCAAAGACACGTGTGGATCGCCCCATATCCTTATGTGGCTTAAACCGGCTTGCGCCCAAACCACAACTCGAAGGGTCTTTTCGACCGACTTGGACGGTACTAGATTTAGCAAGTATGTCACCGCCTCTAAGGCATATCCCCGTAATCTAAATAGGCAATGTAGCATAACTCATCATAGATCTAACCATTTCCAAAAGAGTCCTATTTCTTCGCTCTGACACACCATTTTGTTGTGGTGTGCCCGGTGAAGTGCGTTGGGAGGTAATCCCACACTTCACTAGATAGTCCATAAACTCGTTACTGAGGTATTCGCCACCGCGATCAGAACGCAGTGACTTGATACTTTTACCTAGCTTCGTCTCCACTTCCGCCTTAAACTCTTTCAATTTCTCAAAGCATTCGAGACTTGCGCGTGAGCGGTATACGTATCCGCACTCGAGTAATCGTCAATGAAAGTGACAAAATACTGTACCCTCCACGAGCTTGTGTGGACATCGGTCCACACAGTCGAATGGACTAACTCAACATTTCTTTGGCTCTATAACCCTTCGCTTTGGGTCCGGGTCGACATCTTACCTTCTATACAGATTCGCAGACCGGGACCTGAGTAACCGTGAGATTACCCAACGCCCATTCTTAGCCGCCTTTGGATCCTATTTAGATTGATGTGACCTAATCTAAGATGCCAGAGAAAAGTAGAGTCATCTTCTAAGAAAACTTTTCTTTTAGGGTTTGATGAAGATGCAACATAGTTATAGGTATTATGTTTTGCGTAAATAGTATAAAGCTTAATTATATAAGGTGCCAACACGATAACTTCGTCATTTCTTATGATAGAAACACCACTATCAAAAATAATGTAATATCCATGAGTAAATAATTTCAAAGCGAAACAAGGTTCCACCAAAATCCGCACATATAAAACGCCTTTCAAAACTAAAACTGTTGTCCCAAAACATAAAGAAACATCTCCAACCGCAATGCCTTCGACTTTCGCCGCGCGTTGCCCATGGAGATCGTTATCTCGCCATCAAACAGCCTCCCTTGTCCGCAGGAACCCCGCAAGGTGTAACAAACATGATCGGCCATACCAGATCTACTACCCAAGAATGGGTAGAACAAGTCGCTAAACATGTTTCACATTAAAGCAAACCATGTACACTTGAGCCTTGAGCATAGGGCACTTGGCCTCCAATGCCTGGGCCTACCAAGACTTGAAGCACTTGCCCTTCTCCTTTGGCTTCTTCAAGCCTCCGGTGGCAACCATGTTCTTGCTCCCATTACTCCCACTATTTCCTCGCCTCTACCACCTTTGGTACCCCTTTTTCTATTTCCATTTTATGATGAAAATTTTGGGCCCTTAGATGTGCTAGCAAGAGCATGTGCTCCTTTTCCCATAACTCCTTCCGCAAAGAACGAGATCATTGAGCAACCGACTAAGTGTAAACTCGGTCTTGCTCATGATCGCATTCACGCCGAAAGTTCTCAAAAGACTTAAGGTATTGAGGATGATATCGACCTTGGTCACCGTCAATACCTCCTCCCAACCGATCAAGACTATCCATGAGATGAGTCATGGGAGACATGTTCATGGACCAACTTCCTTCTTCCATCTTACACGCCAAGATTTCTCTCATTGTGTGGAAGTCGATCGTCTCGATCCGACCGCCCAAACTTACCTCGAGACTTGACCAAATATCGTCGCGTCACCATCGATCGATGTCGCACCGCAAGCCTTTGGACATCGTAGTCATCATATAGCATTTAGCCATATTGTTTGACTTATTCCAAAGTCTCGCTGACTCGCCGCTCATTAGTCGATGCGTCGATAAGGGCATCGGGTTTAGGAGTAGTGAGAACAAACATGTGTTCTTCAACGATAAGAACATATTCCATGTTTCGCTTCCACTCGATAAAATTTGGACCGATAACGGATTTTGTGCGAGCATATTGATAATCGTGTAAGAGACATATCTCGAAACGATAATGTAAACACATAAGCATACGATCGCAAATAATTCGTAACACTAATATTGTAACCTTTGATAAAACAATATTAATTGAAACCTCCAATCGCCCAAGGAATTCCACATGCAAGCCACGCGTGTGGGCGTTTACACGAACCCCCGACTGCACTAAAATATACCTTTAGTCGCTTAATTTCAATCCATGTCAACTTATCCTTATGACAAATGAAATTAATGATTGGACCTTACTAGACCACATCACTATCGCAAGAAGGGACTTCATGAAGTTGTACTTGAGGTGATGTCTAAGCAATGACCACAATTTTAACAACAGAAGATGAATTCTTAGAATTGGTATACTCACCGGACCATACCGCTCCAATTCAAATTCTTTTGTTATCTCATTTTATATCTATCTCTAGAGAACTTATGAAAATCGCACATGCAAGCATGCGCGTGTGATCGTTTATACATGAAACTCCCACTTCTCAATAGATTTAAAATGTTTTATTTAGAAATCTCATCTAACAAACTTATGATAAACAAAGGCAAGCAAGCCACGCTGTGGACGCCACTCACAAAGCGCCTCACTTTGTTTAGAGATTAAAAAGCGAAGGTCTTGACATTTTAATTTGAAAAATTAATTTGTCGGGTTGCTTGCTTAGTCTTTTTATTCAAAAGGTTTGTCCATGCAGATCACGTAATCCTAGCATGCTTTTCTATAGAACTCAACATGTAAAACATGCTCGCAGTAATTCTAAAATATGCTTGATAAACGCGATAAACCTAGCATGCTTACTATGCGCATCCAATTACGTAAAACACTTAAAGGTTTGTCAATGTAATATAAACATACATAGCATGCTATCGCATAATTTAAACATCCACGACATGCATATGAACGATAAAATAAAATAAAACGCTCATCGCGCCCAATCGTGAAACCCGCACATTTAAATCTAATCTATTACATAGATTTACAAAGTGCAATTAAACTCAAAACGGCCTCGCGTGTTCGGGCACGGACCGGATTCAACAATGGGCCTCGCGTGCACCCGCACGGGCCGAAAATCTGGAAAATGGGTCCGGGCCGGTCGGCCCAGCGCGGCCGGGCGCGCCAGGGCAAAGCCCACCGCTACCACTGGGCCGCGCCGCGCCGCGTGCTCTCGCGGGCTGCCTCGCGGTCGCATGGAAGGCCATCGCGACCCGCCGAGCACGCTATAGTTTTCCCCGAGCGCCGAACGCCCGCCGAGACGCCGCCGCCAGCCGTCGAAACCGCGATCGCGAAGTTGCGCCGCAAGCGCGGGTCGCCGCGCCAACGCCGCCGTCGCCGCTAGCTCGCCGCCGCCGCTGCTTGCGGCCCGATCTCGCGATCGCCGATCGCCGATTGCTCGCGTGGCGCCAGGGATCGTCGCGCGAACGCACGCCTGCCGCCGCGCGCCCGCGATCGCCTCGCGATCGCGAGGCTCGCCGCGAGATACCGCCCGATGATCGCCGAGCTACCTGCTTTTCCCGTCGTTGCTTCTTCGTTCTTTCGCTTCGTTCTTCTTTACGTATAAGATTTACATGATAAAATCTAATCTAACCACGGATTTTCTCGTGGTGTAAAACAAAACCAACAAAACAAACGAGCCACGATGAACGACAAATCCACAATTATTAAAACGCACGTAATAATCAAACGTGAATTAATCCAACAGAGCCAAGATTTCGATACCTCGCTCGATACCAATTGTAGGAAAACGATGTTAACCTCACCGAGGATCCATCTTGGATGTTTAATTCACCATATATTGATTATAAACCCAGCATGCGCCTATATAATTAAATCGCAACACGCTGGGGTTTACGTGTTTACCTTTGGATCTGAAGAGGTCGATGGAACGAGATGAACGGATCGTATGGATCGGACTCGTGCTTTGACCTTCTGGACTGTATCCCGGTTGCCCAATCTCCAACGTCGAGTGAGGACGATCTATGGAGAATGCTTCGGAAAATCACCCAACGCTCTCTCTTCACAACTTTCGAAATTCTCTCTCAATGGACAAGAGGGGGCCGAAAATCTTGTGTGTGATTAATGAGCATTAACCTAGACTTTATCTCATACCTTATATTTATAATGCACTACCTTAATCCTATATGGAATATTACCATAATCCTATATGGAATATTACCATAATCCTATATGGAATATTACCATAATCTTAGGATTATTTCCATACTCGTGATTATTTCCATACTCGTGATTATTACCATAATCTTATATGGAAAGGATCTATGCATATACCATAAATATAATAATATCCTCAGGATAAAGAGAATAAAATCTTCCTTTGAGAGCACATAGGGGCCGATTTTCAGTAGCTATGGGCCTGATGGGCCAGCCCAGGATCAAATGCAAGGAATAAAGATGGGCCTCAAATAAATTAATTATCTTATGTTCACCCGTAACATAAATTAATTTATAAACATTCGATCATGCCACTAGAGAAAGAATGTTGACTTACCCCTTTATTGCCAAGTTGAGTCGGGCTTGCACTTAGACATTACGAATCCCTCGATTTAAGATATCGAACGCCCATTAATCATTTATAGCAATCTGATCGCTTAAAACGATTAATAACTTTATTTCCTTAAGTAGTACCACTCAACCTTATTATTGTACTTGAGCTAACTCAACCCGCGGGGTTTAATACAATAAACCTTTGAGCTCCTTAAGGGGACGCCATCATCCTAAACGGATACGTGACTGACACAAATAACTAGCGTGACATACAAGATCGCCACCACCCAAGATGCGGAGAATTGGTTAGAACATATAACCCTCACTCATAACAAGTCAAAGTGATGGTCACGACTCATACTCACCTAATACCTTATCGAGGTTTAGATCATCGTAAGTCACCGAGATCTTGGTTCTTCACGACGGTCGAAAGAAGAACACATCTCATCGTGATCCTTCAATACGCCCGAGACGCATCAAAGATAGACAAGCAACCAAGTCAAGTCACTTCTTATCTATCTCGCAGCCCAAACCGACAACTCGTCCTTAAGTCGCTCAATTTGTGAAACTTTTATATCTCATTAAGCTTGACCAATCATACATGCACTTCGTGATCTTCTACACATCGTATGATCTAACTTATATATGAGATAAGGGACATGATATATGCAATCAAGTATTCAAATCGATAGGAGATTGTAATAGTGGTAACAGAAACATTGTATACAAGCTCAACCAAACCGCCAAGATACAATCCAACACACGGAGGTCGTCCCACGATAACCGGAAGGGTGATTACACCTTCGGTTGAACCGCTCTTGAGTGAAGCTCCAAGCCGATGGCGCGGGTGTATTTAATTCCTCCGACTCGAGTTTATCCGCATAACTCGAAGATAATCTTGTGAGGCACCGGCGTCGATGTAGACCGTGGACGTTTTGTTGCCCACCACGGCTTGTATCGTGATGGCGTCTTGGTGGGGCATGATTTTGGGCACCGGGTCATCTTTGGAGAACACGATGTCCTCACCATCCCGGAGTCGCTTGTTCTTGGCTCCTCGGGCCGGCCCCGAGCTTCATTCTTTAATGATGACCTCGTCCCTACGGAGTCCGGTGATGGCATAGACCTGCTCCATAGCGTTGGGACCTTCGCCTCGTCATCTTCGGGCCGAGTCGCCGTCAAGGTCGGCCCAGCTTGTTGCCACCGTTGTTCTTCCCTCTGCGCTTTTTGTTCCCTGGCCGAGCTCGGCCGAGGTATTTCTTGAGGGCTCCTTCTTTGATGAGCTCGTCAATCTGCGAGCCTAGGTTCCTGCAATCCTCGGTATCGTGACCATACCCCGGTGATAGTCACAATACCTCCGCTGACCTCTTCTTGGATCTTCCATTCACAGGAGGGGCTTCGAAGAGCTCGGCTGAGCTCGAATATCTCCGCCTCGATTTGAGCAGATGAGGTGCTTTGCCGTGGACCGGCCGAGGTCCGAGCACCGACCTGAGGGCCCTTCCCGATTCTCTCGAAGGCACTGGCGTTCAGCACCGACCTCGGTCATCCGGCTTCTTCCTTTCGGTCCCGTCGTCCTGTGTCTCCTCTTCTTCGGTCCGATCTGTCCCTCGACGAAGTTTTCTACCAGTTCCAAAGGCGCCTAGCCGCTCCGCTTCTCACGGGTGATCTCCTTGTTCGGTGCACCGGTCGGATCCCGCTCTTGAACGCGTTGATGATATAGAGATCGTTGCTCTCATCGATTTTGAGAGACTCCTGATGAACCTCGAAACAAGTTCGACATCGTCTCGCCCCGCCTCGCGGATTGTGAGCAGGTCGGACGAGGCTGCCGGGTGGCATTTTCGATAAACGCCACTTAAACCGATCCATGAGATCCTCGGAAGCAGTATACTATTTTCATGAGCGAAAGTGAACCCGTCGGGCATTGGAGATCAACACCGGGAAGATCTTGCACATGTGGAAATCTTCCATTCCTTGATTCGCCATGTTAGTGGTGTAGGCGAAAAGGAAGTCGGAGGGTCCCGAGGCCATCGAGGCGGCGATGTTGGGTGCCCTATACCGGGGCAAGGGCATGTCTGTAATCTCTCTCAAGAAACGAGAGATGATTCTTCACCCGGCCGAACCCCGGAGATCAGAGGGAAAACGATGTTAACCCTCGCCCGAGGATCCATCTTGGGTGTTTAATTCACCATACATTGATTATAAACCTAGCATGCGCCTATATAATTAAATCGCAACACGCTGGGGTTTACACGTGTTTACCTTTCGATCCGCCGAGGTGGAACGAACGGGACGAACCGATTGAACGGTCGAGACTCGTGCTTTGACCTTCCGGATCTGTATCCCTGATACCCAAACTCCAACGCCGAGTGAGGACGAGCTATGGAGAATACACCGAAAATCACCCGAGCTCTCACAATTTTCGAAAACTCTCAAGACTATGAGGGTGGCCGAAAATTCTTGCTTGTAATTTTGTGAGTGTCTTAGACATTATCTCATACCTTATATTTATAATGCACTACCTTAATCCTATATGGAATGTTACCATAATCCTATATGGAATATTACCATAATCCTATATGGAATATTACCATACACTTAGGATTATTTCCATACTCTTAGGATTATTTCCATACTCAGATTATTTCCATACTCTCAAGATTATTACCATAATCTTATATGGAAAGGATCTATGCATATTCCATAAATATAATTATATCCTTGTGGGATAAAGAGAATAAAATCTTGCCTTCGAGAGCTATAGGGCGCCGATTTTCACAAAGTTATGGGCCTGACGGGCAACCAGGATCAAATGCAAGGAATAAAGATGGGCCTCAAATAAATTAATTATCTTATGTTCAATTGTAACATAAATTAATTTATAAACATTCGATCATGCCACTAGAGAAAGAATGTCGACTTACCCTTTATTACCAAGTTGAGTCGGGCTTGCACTTAGACATTACGAATCCTCAGATTTAAGATATCGAACGTCCATTAATCATTTCTAGCAATGATCGCTAAACGATTAATATCCTTATTTCCTTAAGTAGTACCACTCAACCTTATTATTGTACTGAGCTAACTCAACCCGCAGGTTTAGTACAATAAACCTTTGAGCTCCTTATGGGACATCATCATCCTAAACGGATACGGTTACTCGACATGATAACTAGCGTGACATACAAGATCGCCACCACCCAAGATGCGGAGAATTGGTTAGAACATATAACCTCACTCATAACAAGTCAAAGTGATGGTCAAGAACTCATACTCACCTAATACCTTATCGAGGTTTAGATTATCGTAAGTCACCGAGATCTTGGTTCTTCACGACGGTCGAAAGAAGAACTCATCTCACCGTGATCCTTCAATACGCCGAGACGCATCAAAGATAGACAAGCAACTAAGTCAAGTCACTTTATCTATATCGCAGCCCAAACCGACAACTCGCCCTTAAGTCGCCTCACCGTGAAACTTTTATATCTCATTAAGCTTCGACCAATCATACGCACTTCGTGATCTTCTACACATCGTATGATCTAACTTATATATGAGATAAGGGACACAGATATATGCAATCAAGTATTCAAATCAGATAGAGATTGTAATAGTGGTAACAGAAACATTGTATACAAGCTCAACCAAACCGCTTTCAAGATACAAATCCAACAATCTCCCACTTATACTAAAGCAAACTTTTAGTATACAATGTGTCTTTCTACTAGCTATTACAAACAACCATCACTTTGCTTCTCCCACTTATACAAAAGTTTTTCTAAGTGGGTGCCATCAGCGCAATCCAAGTCCTCTAACGTGTCCATCGTAGACTTTTTATGCGTGCTCTTCGTGAATGGATCCGCTAGATTTTCCGTCAGATCAATCTTTTCAATCAAGACGCCACCGCCTAACGATTTTCGTATGACATGGTACTTTCTCTCTATGTGTTTAGTCGCTTTAGGGTCCGTGGTTCCTTCGAGTTTACATCGCACCGAAAGTTATCACAAGAACTATGATACTCTTGGGCAAACCAGTACCACATCTAGATCCACGAGGTAGTTCTCGAACCATACAGCCTCCTTAGAAGCCTCCGGCGGCTACATATTCGCTTCCATGGTAGAGTCCGCAATGCATCGCCGCTTTGCACTCCGCCAGATACGGCTCCACCTCCCAAGGTAAACACATAGCCCGAGGTCGACTTTTTCTCATCACGGTCACTTGAAACCGAGTCTCAGATAACCCAAAGGCATTAGACTATCTCGCATGGTAAACCAGCCTATAATCTCGAGTCCTTTTCGTGTACTTGAGTATATGCTTTATCGCATCCAATGAGCTTGTCCAGTGGTTAGATCGATATCTAGCTACTATGCTCACCGTGATAGCGTATATCGGGCCTCGTGCATAGCATTGCGTACATGAGACTTCCTACGGCGGAAGCGTAAGGAACTTGTCTCATTTCCTCTATCTCCTTTGCAAATATAGGTGATCGCTGCTTTTAGATAAAGGAACGCCATGTCCGAAAGGTAGCAATCCTTTCTTGGCGGTCTCGCATACTAAAACGAGTAATCACAAGATCAATGTAAGACGCCCGAGATAAGCTCAACATTTTCTTCTTGCGATCTCGGTAAACCTTGATCCCAAGAATGTACGCCGATCTCCTAAGTCTTTCATTTGAAACCGATCGGATAGCCAACTCTTTACGCCCGATAATGCCTTCACGTTGTTGCCAACTAGAAGGATGTCATCTACATAAAGTGCAAGAAATACCACATCACCGCTGACATCTAACCGATACACACAACTCTCGCTAGCAACTGGTAAATCCATAGGATTTTACCACCGTCAAAGCGTAAGTTCCATGATCGGAGGTTCGCTAAGTCCATAAATGGACTTCTTAAGCTTCCATACTAGATGCTCTTCACCCTTTACCACATAACCTTCGTGTTGTCGATATAGATGTCTCTACCTTCCTCAAGGTAACCGCTTAGAAAAGCGGTTTTAACATCCATTTGCCAAACCTCTAGGTTCAAGTGGGTGCTATGGCTAGAAGAATTCGATGGACTTGAGCATTGCTACAGCTAAAAGGTCTCATCGAAATCGATGCCCTCAACTGAGTGTACCTTTCGCCACAAGCCCCGGCTTTAAAAGTCGAAACCCTCCATCGGAATCTCTTCCTTTGTATATCCACTTACTACCTACGGCTTCCTTGCCATCCGGTAGAGGTGTCTTTCATATACATCCATAGCCGTTATGGACTCCATTTCTAAGTCCATAGCGGTGTGCCATGATCTTGCATCAATATCTTCAGACGCCTCCTTGTATGTCCATGGGTCGATTATTGCATGTTCGTCACCGACTAAACCAAGATTCACCCACGAACATAAATCGCTCGGGTCGACGAACAACCCTCCCACTACGACGAGGTTCTACAGCACAATGGCAACGGTGGGTGCAGATACTTGTGGTTCTCTAACTTGCACAACTTGTCGTAGGTACCACTTGTACGGTCGGTATCTCCAAAGGAACTCGACCCACTTCAATTTCTTGAAGTATCCGTGTCGATCCTCCCACTAGACTCGACATCTCGCACTTTGGCCTAATCGGTGGTGGAACACGATCATCTTCTAATTTTCAAGAATGATTTCAACTTTGACTTATGATTTTTCATGTAGTCCTCTTCTAAGAATCGAGCATTAGTGCTAATAATGACCTTCCGATCCTTAGACTATAGAATAAACCACCTTCGCTCCTCTAGGATAGCCAATAAACAGCCTTGCGTCGGATCTAGCCTCCAACTTGTCGCCTTTTTGTTCAAAGACATGTGCCGGATCGCCCCATATCCTTATGTGGCTTAAACCGGCTTGCGCCCAAACCACAACTCGAAAGGGTCTTTTCAACCGACTTGACGGTACTAGATTTAGCAAGTATGCCGCCTCTAAGGCATACCCCGTAATCTAAATAGGCAATGTAGCATAACTCATCATAGATCTAACCATTTCTAAAAGAGTCCTATTTCTTCGCCCGACACACCATTTTGTCAGTGGTGTGCCGGTGAAGTGCGCGGGATGTAATCCCACACTTCACTAGATAGTCCATAAACTCGTTATCGAGGTATTCGCCACCGCGATCGACCGCATGACTTGACACTCTTACCTAGCTTCGCTCCACTTCCGCCTTAAACTCTTTGAATTTCTCAAAGCATTCGCACTTGCGCGAAGGTATATGTATCCGCACTTGAGTAATCGCCAATGAAAGTGACAAAATACTGCATTCTCCACGAGCTTGTGTGGACATTGGTCCACACAGTCCGAATGGACTAACTCCAACATTTACGTGGCTCTATAACCCTTCGCTTTGAAGGGTCCGGTCGACATCTTACCTTCTATACAGATTCGCAGATCGGGAACCGAGTAACCGTGAGATTACCCAACGCCCATTCTTAGCCGCCTTTGGATCCTATTTAGATTGATGTGACCTAATCTAAGATGCCAGAGAAAAGTAGAGTCATCTTCATAAGAAAACTTTCTCTTTTTAGGGTTTGATGAAGATGCAACATAGTTATAGGTATTATGTTTTGCGTAAATAGTATAAAGCTTAATTATATAAGGTGCCAACACGTATAACTTCGTCATTTCTTATGATAGAAACACCACTATCAAAAATAATGTAATATCCATGAGTAAATAATTTCAAACAGAACAAGGTTCCACCGAAAATCCGCACATATAAAACGCCTTTCAAAACTAAAACTGTTGTCCCAAAACATAAAGAAACATCTCCAACCGCAACAGCTTCGACTTTCGCGCTGCTGCCCATGGAGATCGTTATCTCGCCATCAAACAGCCTCCTTGTCCGCAGAACCCCGCAAGGTGTAACAAACATGATGGGCCATGCCAGATCTACTACCCAAGAATGGGTAGAACAAGTCGCTAAACATGTTTCACATTAAAGCAAACGGCGCACTGAGCCTCGAGCATAGGGCACTTGGCCTTCCAATGCCCGCCCACCGCACTTGAAGCACTTGCCCTTCTCCTTCGCTTCTTCAAGCCTCCGTGGCAACCATGTTCTTGCTCCCATTACTCCCACTATTTCCTCGCTTTACCACCTTTGGCACCCTTTTCTATTTCCATTTTGCAACGGAAATTTTGGGCCCTTAGATGTGCTAGCAAGAGCATGTGCTCCTTTTCCCATAACTCCTTCCGCAAAGAACGAGATCATTAAGCAACCGACTAAGTGTAAACTCGGTCTTGCTCATGATCGCATTCACGCCGAAAGTTCTCAAAAGACTTGGGCAAGGTATTGAGGATGATATCGACCTCGTCACCGTCAATACCTCCTCCCAACCGATCAAGACTATCCATGAGACGAGTCATGGGAGACATGTTCATGGACCGAACTTCCTTCTTCCATCTTACACGCCAAGATCTCTCTCATTGTGTGGAAGTCGATCGTCCGATCCGACCGCCCAAACTTACCTCGAGACTCGACCAAATATCGTCCGGCTCACCATCGATCGATGTCGCACTGCAAGCCTTTGGACATCGTAGTCATCATATAGCATTTAGCCATATTGTTCGACTTATTCCAAAGTCCGCTGACTCTCGCCGCTCATTAGTCGACGCGCCGAAGGGCATCGGGTTTAGAGTAGTGAGAACAAACATGTGTTCTTCAAATGATAAGAACATATTCCATGTTTCGCTTCCACTCGATAAAATTTGGACCGGATAACGGATTTTGTGCGAGCATATTGATAATCGGCGAAGAGACATATCTCAAACGATAATGTAAACACATAAGCATACGATCGCATATAATTCGTGAATAATAATATTGTAACCTTTGATAAAACAATATTAATTGAAACCTCCAATCGCCCAAGGAATCCCACATGCAAGCCACGCGTGTGGACGCTACACACGAACCCCCACTGCACTAAAATATACCTTTTAGTCGCTTAATTTCAATCCATGTCAACTTATCCTTATGACAAATGAAATTAATGATTCGACCTTACTGACCACATCACTATCGCAAGAAGGACTTCATGAAGTTGTACTTGAGGTGATGTCTCAAGCAATGACCACAATTTTAACTTAGAAGATGAATTTTAGAATTGGTATACTCACTGACCATACCGCTCCAATTCAAATTCTTTTGTTATCTCATTTTATATCTATCTCTAGAGAACTTATGAAAATCGCACATGCAAGTTACGCGCGTGGATCGCCATACACATGAAACTCCCACTTCTCAATAGATTTAAAATGTTTTATTTAGAAATCTCATCTAACAAACTTATGATAAACAAGGCAAGCAAGCCACGCTGTGGACGCCACTCACAAGCAGGCCTCACTTTGTTTAGAGATCAAAAGTGGAGGTCTCGACATTTTAATTTGAAAATTAATTTGTCGGGTTGCTTGCTTAGTCTTTTTATTCAAAAGGTTTGTCCATGCAGATCACGTAATCCTAGCATGCTTTTCTATAGAACTCAACATGTAAAACATGCTCGCAGTAATTCTAAAATATGCTTGATAAACGCGATAAACCTAGCATGCTTACTATGCGCATCCAATTACGTAAAACACTTAAAGGTTTGTCAACGTAATATAAACATACATAGCATGCTACCGCATAATTTAAACATCCACGACATGCATATGAACGATAAAATAAAATAAAACGCTCATCGCGCCCAATCGTGAAACCCGCATAATTAAATCTAATCTATTACATAGATTTACAAAAGTACGTAAATTAAACTTGAAAACGGGCTCTCGCGCACGGGCACGGACCGGATTCAACAATGGGCCTCGCGTGCACGGGCACGGGCCGAAAATCGAAAACGGGTCCGGGCCGTGGTCGGCCCAAAGAGTGCCGGGTCGCGCCAGGGCAAAGCCCGCCGCCACCGGCCGCCGCCGCTGGCCCGCGCTCGCCTCGCTGGTCGCTAACGCGATCGCGACCCATCGAGCACACTGCGCTGCCACGCCCAAGCGCCGAACGCCCGCCGAGACATCGCCGCCAGCCGCCATACCGCGATCGCGAAGTCCGCCGCCAAGCGCGGGTTTCGCGCGAACGCGCGCCTGCCGCCCGCTAGCTCGCGACGGCCGCAGCATCGCGGTAATCTCGCGATCATGAAGTTCGCCGCTAAGCGCCAGGATCCCGCGAGAACGCGCGCCTGCCGCTCGCAGCCCTCGCGACGCCTCTAGCGATCGCGAGACTCGCCGCGAGAAACCACCCGTAAGTCCGCCGAGAACCCTCGTTTCGTCGTTGCGTTGCTTCTTCGCTCGCTCGCTCGCTCTTCTTTACGCATAAGATTTACATAATAAAATCTAATCTAACCACGGATTTTCTCGTGGTGTAAAACAAAACCAACAAAACAAACGAGCCACGATGAACGACAAATCCACAATTATAAAACGCACGTAATAATCAAACGTGATTAATCCAACAGAGCCAAGATTCGATCCTGTGCTCGATACCAATTGTAGGAAAACGTATGTTAACCCTCGCCCGAGGATCCATCTTGGGTGTTTAATTCACCATACATTGATTATAAACCTAGCATGCGCCTATATAATTAAATCGCAACACGCTGGGGTTTACACGTGTTTACCTTCGATCCGCCGAGGTGGAACGAACGGATGAACTCGATTGAACGGTCGAGACTCGTGCTTTGACCTTCTGGACTGTATCCCGGATACCCAAACTCCAACGTCGAGTGAGGACGAGCTATGGAGAATACACCGGAAAATCACCCGAGCTCTCACAATTTTCGAAAACTCTCTCAAGACTATGAGGGTGGCGAAAATTCTTGCTTGTAATTTTGTGAAAGTGTCTTAGACATTATCTCATACCTTATATTTATAATGCACTACCTTAATCCTATATGGAATGTTACCATAATCCTATATGGAATATTACCATAATCCTATATGGAATATTACCATACACTTAGATTATTTCCATACTAGGATTATTTCCATACTTCAGATTATTTCCATACCTCAAGATTATTACCATAATCTTATATGGAAAGGATCTATGCATATTCCATAAATATAATTATATCCTTGTGGGATAAAGAGAATAAAATCTTGCCTTCGAGAGCTATAGGGGGCTACCGATTTTCCAAAGCTATGGGCCTGGACGGGCCACCTGTGGATCAAATGCAAGGAATAAAGATGGGCCTCAAATAAATTAATTATCTTATGTTCAAATTTTAACATAAATTAATTTATAAACATTCGATCATGCCACTAGAGAAAGAATGTCGACTTACCCTTTATTACCAAGTTGAGTCGGGCTTGCACTTAGACATTACGAATCCTCGATTTAAGATATCGAACGTCCATTAATCATTTCTAGCAACTGATCGCTTAAACGATTAATATCCTTATTTCCTTAAGTAGTACCACTCAACCTTATTATTGTACTTGAGCTAACTCAACCTCGCAGGTTTAGTACAATAAACCTTTGAGCTCCTTAAGGGACATCATCATCCTAAACGGATACGGTTACTCGACATGATAACTAGCGTGACATACAAGATCGCCACCACCCAAGATGCGAGAATTGGTTAGAACATATAACCTCACTCATAACAAGTCAAAGTGATGGTCAAGAACTCATACTCACCTAATACCTTATCGAGGTTTAGATTATCGTAAGTCACCGAGATCTTGGTTCTTCACGACGGTCGAAGAAGAACTCATCTCATCGTGATCCTTCAATACGCCGAGACGCATCAAAGATAGACAAGCAACCAAGTCAAGTCACTTCTTATCTATACCGCACCTAAACCGACAACTCGCCCTTAAGTCGCCTCACCGGAAACTTTTATATCTCATTGCTTCGACCAATCATACGCACTTCTCGTGATCTTCTACACAATCGTATGATCTAACTTATATATGAGATAAGGGACACGATATATGCAATCAAGTATTCAAAACAGATAGGAGATTGTAATAGTGGTAACATTGAAACATTGTATACAAGCTCAACCAAACCGCTTTCAAGATACAAACCAACGAGTTGGTGTTCTTTATCGCTTTACATAAATCCTCATATATACATATTTTAGATTTATCATTGGCGCCGCTCGTATGTAAACGCCACGAACAAAAAGCTTCGCTTTCTACAAAACTTAATGGCAAGAACACGACGACCGCCATCGATGTCGGTAACAACCGCTACCGAGGACAACCTGTGGTCACCACCACCACGAAGGAGATCGCGGATGCCACAAGCGGTCACACACCGAGGGCAACATGGAAAACGCTTCCATACACCTCAGATCGCCGCCTCACGGCGGGAAAATACCAACTCAACGAGGACGCAACAGACAGCCTGCTCATCCCACGAGGCCCTCGCCGAGCCGCGACCGACCTCAACGCCAACCTCGCCGCCCAAAGCTTCCTCCACCGGAGGACAAATGAAGCGGCACCTCCCGAGTGCCCGAATCGGCGAATACGGGCGCTCAAGTCGCCACCCCACCGAGGCGGTCAACGCCACCTCGCACAATAGCCGAGCACGCGACACCAATCCACCGCCAAGTCAATCACCCGCCAAGAGGCTCTCAACCGCCGCCACCGCCACTCAAGCCGCCTCCACCTCGCATACCGCCCCGAGGGTCGAGCAGTAACAGAGAGAAGAAAGGCGGAGCGTAACTCCTCCTGAGAGACGATAGACGCCATATCGGTCTCCCACCCTCCAAAGAGAGATGGCAATGATCTCCGGGTTCGACCGAGAGGAAGAATAATCTCATTTCTCCCAGAGACTCGACACGCCCGCCTCCGCCGGTATAGGGCACCCAACATCGCCGCCACGATGGCCTCTTGGGACCCCTCCGACTTCCTTTTCGCCACACCACTAACATGGCGAATCAAGGAATGAAAGATTTACATGTGCAAGATCTTCCCGAGGTGTTGATCTCCAACGCCCGACGCTGGTTCACCCGCCCGCCAAAATAGTATACACCGCCTGTGATCTCACGGATTAGTTTAAGTGGCGCTTATCGTAAAATGCCACCCCAAGCAGCCTTCGTCCGACCTGCTTCACAATCCGCCAAGGGCGGACGAGACGATGTCGAACTCGCTTCGAGGTTCATCAAGGAGTCTCTCAAAATCGACGAGAGCAACGATCTCTATATCATCAACGCTCAAGAACGGGATCCGACCCGCGACCAAAAGCGAGATCACCCGTGAGAAGTTTGAGACGGCCAGCCTTTGAACCTCGGTAGACAACTTCGCTGGCGGAGACGAATCGCACCGAAAGAAGAGGAGACCGGGACGAGCAATGGATCGAAGCGAAGAAGTTTGATGACCGAGGTCGAGGCGCCGGACGCCAAGTGCCTTCGAGAGAATCGCGGCGGCCCTCCGAGTCCGTGCTCGACTCGCCAGCCCCGCGGCAAAGCACCTCATCCGCTCAAATCGAGAGCGAGATATTCGAGCCCACGCCGAGCTCTTCCTCAAGCCCCTCCTATGAAAGCGAGGATCCAAGAAGAGGTCAACTGAGGAGTATTGTGACTATTACGTGGGTATGGTCACGATACCGAGGATTGCGCGAACCTAGGTCGCAGATCGACGAGCTCATCAAAGAAGGAGCCTCAAGAAATACCCCGCCAAGCTCGCCAGGAACAAAAAGCAGCAGGGAAGAACAACGGTGGCAACAATCATGGGCCGACTCGACGGCGACTCCAGCTCAAGACGACGAGGACGAAGGTCCCAACGCTATGGAGCAGTGTCTATGCCATCATCGATTCCTCGTAGGGACGACGAGGTCGTCGTTAAAGAACGAAGCTCTGAGGCCGATCCCCGAGGAGTCAAGAACAAGCGACCGGACGCGAGGACATCGTGTTCTCCAAAGACGACCCGTGCAAAAATCATGCCCCACCAAGACGCAACACGATACAAGCCGTGGTGGGTAACAAGAACGCCCACCGGGTCTACATCGACATCGGTGCCTCTCACAAGATTATCTTCCGTAGTTGTCGGATAAACTCGAGGTCGGAGGAATTCAAATACACCCCACACCATCCCAGCCATGGAGCTTCACTCAAGAGGCGGCTCAACCCGGGTGTAATCACCTTCCGTTACGTGATGACGCGCCCTGTGTCGGGTCACAAAGGCCATCCAATTCTTCCCGGTCCGAGCTCCTCCCCGCATAACATCATCCTCGTGGAGATCGCTCTATGCCACTAAGCCGCCCGCTTGTGATACCACCTCACCATCAAAATATCCACCCCTGGGAGTGCTAAGCATCCAAGGTGACCAAACGGTAGCTAAAGAGTGCTTACGAGTCTCAACCCAAGATGTAGCCTCGCCTGTGCATAGCAATTACAGAATCCTCGTAGGTCGCCACCCGGGACGAACCGACCAAGACCTCCAGTTTATACGACGACGACCCTCCAAAGTTGTCAAGGTCGGCGCCCGTGGCCCAACCGATATTCGGCAGAGTGTCATGCAGCTCGAGGGAATACAGGACGTGTTCGCGTGGTCCCCACTCGACATGATCGGAGTGTCGCCGAGCTCATAACTCATCGCCTCAACATCGACCCGCCACAAAACCAGTTCGCAAAGAAGAGGTGTTTAAGGCAGAGCGCAACCAGTCATAAGAGACTAAGTGACTCAACCCGTATGCCAAGATCTTGTTCGAAGTCAGCACCGACCGGACGGCTAATCCAAATGTGGTTCGGAAGCCGGAGTGGACGGCGATGCGCCGACTACACCGACCTCAATAAACATCGCTCGAAAGATTGCTACCCTCCCGACATCGACAAGAAGGTGGAAGCACCGTGGGCCATGAGACCTTCACCTTCCTCGATCTATACAAAGGGTACCCCCAAGTCCTAATGAGTCCGGAGGACGCCCCAAAGACAACATTTATCACCGACTTCGGTGTCTTTGTGTACCGGAAGATGCCATTCGGCCTAAAAAACGCTGGGGCTACATATCAAAGAATTGTGGACGCCATATTCAAGGATCACATCAGTGCATCGTCGAGGTTCACGCCGACGACATCGTGGTCAAGAGTCAAAACGGAGAGTCGCGCCGACGACTCGTAACTATTCTCCAGCCTCCTCGTGTCGGCCAACCTCAAACTCAACCCCTCAAGTGTACATTCATGGTGAAGAAGGAAAATTCTGTGATGCCGGGTTTCAAGAAGGTCTCAAGGCAAATCCCACTAAGGTGAAAAAAAGGCTCGACATGCAAGTGCCAAAGACCATCCGGAGATCCACAAACTCACTAGGTGTCTAGCCGCCTCAGCAGATTCCTATCTCGGCAGCCGAGAAGTAGTTTCCTTCTTCAAGATCTTGAGGAGAGCTCTGACTCACCGGCAGAGAAACACCAGGTCGCCTTCATGCACCGAAGAGTATCTCACGACCGCCCACCCCGAGCGCCCGAAGAAGCGAGTTCTCTTTGTACTGGCCACCCTTGACGAGGCAATCAAGCGGTATTGGTCCCGGATGAGGTCGGACGACAACTCCCCATCTACTTCATCACCGAGCTCAAAGGACCGAGACAAGGTATACCACCAAAAGGTAAGATCGGCCCTAGTGAACGCTAAGCGACGCCCGACCCTACTTCCAAGCCCATTCCGCCTGTGCATCGACCGACTTACCCTTGAGACAATTTGTCAAAACCAGAGTCATCCGGACGATAGCCAAGTGGGCATCAAGCTCATGAGCACGACATTTCAGACTCCCCTGTGCCGGCCATAAAAGGGCAAGCCCTCACCGACTTTCCGTGGAGGCCAATTCACCGAGGTCGGCTCAACCAAATGAGGTCGCCCAACGTCCGCCCCACAATGGAGAAACTGCCCCGCACCACCGACGACCGCACGCGTATGTACGTGGATCTGAGCTTCATGCAAGACGGGCAATGAGCAGCATCCTCCTCCTCGCCCGCATAAACAGTGAGGTGACCCACGCCTCCGGCTTACCTTCCCGACCACAAACAACGAGGTGGAGTACGGTTACCGATCTCCTGACTACCGCAAAGGAATTGAAGGTGGACAAGATCCAAATCTTCTGAGATTCCCCGGTCGGTGAACTGTGTGTTAGGCAACACGAGGCCAAGGAGGACCGAAAGAATCAATACCGAGAAGGCCAAAGAGATGCTAACCTCATTCATGTACTTCAAGATTCATCGATCCCACGAGGGAAAACTATCGAGCCGATATCCTCGAAGTTAGTCATGCGCCAACAAGTCCACCAAAGGAGGAGGTTCATGCCAGAGCATCGCCGAGGCCCACATCGCATCATCACCGAGATAGAACCGAACCGATGTCTCCCATAAAGACCTACCGAAGATGGCGATCGCTTCAAGATCGCTCAAGCCAAAAAGATGATGGCGAATCCCAAATGTACTCGCATACGAGGGCGCCTATATGTGAAGTCCTACCTTCAACCCTCCCGAGATGCCTCGGCCGTAAGGCCGACCACGTGCTCAATGAGATTCACCGGGGTCTTGTGGAAGTCACATCGGGTCGCGAGCCTCTCAAAGAAGGCGCCGAGGTCGGATATTACCGCCCACCGCCCAAGATTCGGCCGAGCTCACAAAATGTCCGGCGCCACCGCACTCCACAACAAAAGCTACCCTGCATCGATCCGAAAGCAGCCCGCAGAGCCCGTGGCCTTTCATGCAGTGGGGATCGACATCGCGGTCTGCTCGATCGAAAGCACCGTGTCACCGATACTTAGTCGTCAGAGATTACTTCACAAACGGGTTGAGGTCGAGCCACTTTCGAGCCTCACGAGCCGAAGATTCTGATATTCTGTGGAAGAACATAGTCCGCCGCCGCATACCGCACATTATGATCTCGACAACGGCACCCGCCTGTGGATAGAAATTTCAAGGAATGGTGGAAGAGCTCCAATCGAGAACGCTTCACCCTCGGCACGCACACCCCAAGCGAATGGCCGCACCGAGGTGACGAACCACACGACAGTGCAAGAATTGAAGAAGAGGCTAGACCGAGCTAAGGGTGATGGGCTGAAACCTCCCCAAGTCCTCTCGGGTCCCATGTAATCCACACCCTGACTTCGCACGAGAAACCCCTTCGCTTGGTCTACGGGACCGAGGCGCCATACCGGCCGAGATCGCGCACAAGCCCTCGACTCTCCACTCGACTGTGCCAGAACGAGAAGACCCGCGTACAACCTTGATGCTCTCGAGGAGAACGTGAGCTCGCCTTCATAAACGGCCAAGCACAAGGGCCAGTCGCACTGCACTACAACAAAAGGGTCAAAGCCTCCGACTCCAAGTAGGCGACTCGCCCCACGAAATAATGAAGCTCAGAGAGCCGAGCGCCTTAACAAGTCGGATCCGACATGGAAGGCCCATACCGCTGCTCACGAGGACCTCGCAAAGGGGCTTACAAGCTAGCTTACCTATCCTGCACTTATCCCCTAACCCGGCATATCACTCATTTAAGGAGGTACTTTACATAGCTCGATTTCAGATCGGCATCATGTTGGTCCCTTTATTGTTTTGCCAAAATACGATGTTGATTACATATTCAATAAAACATTTGTTTTCTAATGAATATTTCACTGCCTCATATCTATGTGAACATCCATTCGATACACCACAATTATCCTTCACAAGGGACGCCTTACGAAGATGAAAACCCACTAAGTAGTGGTACTCACTAAGCGCCGCAGACTCACAAATTACTCATTAAATTGAACGCCCATGCAAGCATACATGCAACTCATTAAATTGAACGCTCACATGCAAGCATACAGATCACTCATTATGTCAAGTATCTACATGCAAAAGACATCCAGATCGGATCTCATCAAATTATGCCCTTTATTTGGGAAGATATACATCAGATACGCCTAAATACATTTACGACCAAAACGAAGTCCTAAGCTATGTTTGTACCTCTCAAGGGGAAAATATACACTTCAAACGAGTCTAAATACATTTACGACTACATACAAAGTCCTAAGCTATATACAAACTCATTCGGCCTCCGAGCTCCACCTCGCCAGTCTTGTCAAGCCGCACCCGCTCGAACAAAATCTCCTGTGTCGACGGTGCACTGAACGAACTCGTGCCTTCGACCCACCGACAAGGCCGACTCACCGCGGCCTACTCCAGAAGCGCCGACGCAGCTCTGGGACACCCCGACCAAGTGGTGACTCGGACCACCGCGACCCGCCCAGATGCACTCGAAATGGCACAGACGGTTCCCACCCGGCGGGCATTCTGCACCGAGGTCACACTCGCCCTCGAGCCCGACGCCGCCAGACCACGCCCGCCCGACCGCCTCCTCCACGCCGACTGATGACTGGACGCCCGACCGTCAAGACCGCCTCTAAATGCTCCTCTCACCGATCCATCGACGGAGACTTGGCGTGATCAGTAGCCACCCTCCTCTTCGGTTCTTCTATTATCGACCAAGGAGCCCAGAGACTCACCGCTGGGTGGGCATACGCCGCTTATTTAACGACTGCACATCCGCATGTACTTCATGATGGAGTCGAGGCGCCTTTAAACTTTTGCTATTAGGCCCTCCTCATCCTCAAGACCACGCCTCCGCCAAAGAAGCTCGAACTCGATCATCGGCTTCAATATGGTAGTTCCACCAGTCCGCGGATTACCTTCTCATACTTTGATGCTCTTCCGAGATCCGAGCTAGCTCTCCATTGTCCGCCGAGCCGCCATCGCATCGCATCGCCCGCCTCGATCACATCGCGATAAACCACCGGACTTCGAGTTGTGTGATTCTTAGCTTTAGCGCCTCGCTCACCGTGAGGCGGCCACTGATCGGCCTCTGCATCGCCTTCGTGTCGGCGGACGATGCCGAGCCGACATCCATTCTCACCAAAACTCGAGTCACCTGACGATCGACTCCTCCAAAATAGCACCTCTTCGCCCTTCTCACCAAGGCACTCTGACCTCTTTCACTTGGTCAGAATTCATGATCAAGTCCAAGGTATTGAGACGCGGAATGCTATAAATAAAGAAACAACACACATTTCGTAAAGTGATAAATTTTATTACTCAAAAAAGTTGAATGTTTATAGGCTAAGGGTCCCATCGACCCGGAAAATTAGCCTATTACATTCGGTCGCCGACTCGCCGCCTTGCCGAGTCGACGACCGCCTCCCGCTACCCTTGCTGCCGCCTCCCGAGTTTGGCCCTTCTGGAAGGAAGCGGTGTCCGACGCCTCATCCTCCTCCTCTCGCTTCAACAGACTCGACAAGAAGCTCCCGAGTTCGTGATCTTCGCCCTCCTCAGACCGACGGCCTCCCTGCCGAAGGAGGAGCCGGACGCTAAAGCCTCCAACACGGGAAGGACCCACCCTGAGACCACCCAAGGCACTTTGTTCATCTCGCGAGTGGCGACTCGACCCAACCATGCTGACCTGTCAAAGTCAGCATGGCGGCCGCCAACCCTCCGTGTGCTTGACACAATCCTCGGCTTGAGTACGGTGGCCAGTCGGCAATGAAGGCCGAGAAACCTCCGACTGACGAGCTTGTCGGGCAAAGGCCCTCGACATTGGCCCCCGGTCCGCCACCAGCCCCTCCTCGCCTCGAGCTCCTTCGCCGCCGCCTCCCGCGAGCCTCTTCGAGCCCCTGCCTCCAAGGCCTGGGCCCTCTTCTTCACGGCTGCTCGGCAGCTGCCCTCGCCTCAAGAAGCCTCGGCCCCCGCGACCCGCCTCCGCCTCAGCCAGGGCCACGGCGGATCGGCATCCGCCCGGCCGCGCAGAAGCTCCCTGCTCCAGCTCATACCGGCCGAGCCTCAAGAATCACCGTGGCAACTTGTGTCCCCAACCGCATGTCGCAGACCTCCATCACCGAGCTCAGATCCTAAAAAAGCAACACAAGTTAATACAGATCGCAGAATGGATAAGGCCGATGAGGAACAGCTTTGTACCTTGGGAAGGGTGAGATGAGCTGGAGGGCAAGACCTCAGACTGAGGCGGCCCCGAGTTCCAGGCCCAGGCCGGGCCCGACTCGGCAGAGGCCCCGCCATCACCGACTAATGTCGCCAACCTTCTTCTGGGCTTGGCAGTCCACCACCGCTTTTTCTTCTGGAGCGGCTTGACCGGTGATCGTGAGCCCCTCCCGCCTCCTCCATTTCACCGCAACAAAGAGAAATACTTGCTCAAGACAACGAGGTCGGACATGCCAAAGAACATACATAAAAAAGGGAGGAGAAAGATATACGGGATGCCCTCACCCCGATCGTACTCGCCCCGATGCCTCCGACCTATAAACGCCAGCCCGGCATTATTCAGTCGCCCTCGTGAAATCAATGGAAAACCTCACCAAGGTCATTCAAGATCTCCTCCATATGGCCTGTGGGCTTGATTTTCACGCCCTTCATCGCACCAAGGCCCCACTCATACCCTGACGCCTCACCAGGAAGAAATACCTATTATGCCAACGGGATAACTTCGAGGAGCCGCTATCTTAATCTTCACCGAGGAGATGATAATACACCCACCTATGGTCTCTCGACGCTAAAAGACATCAAGACCTCAAGGACACCTTTCGCCAACACCGTGGCAGATGCCTCTAGCCCCACCAACCGACCTAATGGAATTCGAGGTCACTGACATACGGGATATGAAAGTATTCTTCAAGCTAAAGAAAATTGGGGCCAAAGGAAACCTAAGGCCAACTATCGCTATCTACATATACGGTGATAAATCCTCCTGAGGGCCATCACCCTATCATCCGCCCGGCAGCACCACCACGCCTCCGAATACGGATTCTTCGTTATCTCAAAAGCTCCTCCAACGCCAACCTCGACTCGCCACACCAACCCTAAGTCCGTCCCATACCGATGATACCATGGGACCCTAGCACACAATCCTACGGACCTACAAGCGGTTATAGCACATATACTCCTTTACATCGGAGGCAAACCACGTAAACCGCGGAGCCGTAGTTTTCGTAATCTAGAAGAGAAGATGAAGAATACATACTTACTTTTGGGCTTAGATATCGGGCTTCCTCAACAAGTTTGAAAGAAAATTAGAAATTTCGCGAATGTATTCTCCGAAACAAAGCCGAAAGGAAAGTGAACAAGGGCCTCATTTGGGCCTATTTATAGGACAAATGGCGCCTAAAAATGCCGCTTCAACTTTCCCACGCGCCTACCCGCTATCGACGTGGAGTCGACGCGAAGCTGTTCGAGTGCCCACCGTCGCCGGGCGCGTGTGATGTACTCTACGGAAGATAGACCGCCACCGATCGCAGTGATGATTACGCTGACCTCGCACGGCTCGAACCCTGACCTCGCCCGCCTCCACATCCAAGAAGGTGGCGCCGTGCCTGACCTCGCCTTTCCCCGAAAGTCGGAGCATCCAGATCGGACATTGGCGCCCTACCAACGGACATCGCCACCCACGAGAACATCTCCATCCAGATCGCACTCGGCATCCCTAGAAGGAGGTCACCAGACGAACCTCGCATCATAAAGCATGATTTTTCCGTCTGCATCCGCCTCGTGTCGAACTCGCATCCTCCGTAAGAGCGGTGCCGCCCAGATCGGACCTCGTGTAACCTATGCAGGGTCGCTATCCGTGTCGAACTCGACTTCCTTTGCAGCACATCTTCGCTAAACGACAGCGACTCCACCGGTCCCCAACAAGCGCACACGCCGTAACGTTAAAACCATCTACCCCGCCTCAATCCAGCGTAACCAATCACATCCCGCCACCAAAGAGATCGAGAAACCTTTGAGGACAACATCGCCAGAGCAACATCCCACCGGCAACGCGCATTCTTCGCCTCACCCCGCACGGCCGTTCCTCGACTATCGGGGTTATGATGGGATATGGCCCAGCCACACTGCACTCCACCGACAGCCCACGCGGTAGCCCACGGTAGCCCAAGGCAAACCCTAATCACCCCAAAACCCTAGCCCCTGAACTCGAGTCAGCGCCACTCTCCACGTGGCGCACGGAAGGCGAAGCATCCCTACAAAGCGAGAGTGAAGAGCCCCACACGCCTGTGGGAAGAGTCCCGCCAATGGAGGAATGGGCACGCCTTTAGAGCCCTCGACATGTATAAATAGGAGTTAGATGAAGGTAAAAGGGTTAGCAACTTCGAATACTAAGAGCTTTTAGTTATACTCACCGTAATAAAAACATAGTGAAAGTATCGAGGAATCACCTCCGTGGACGAGATCTCATTAACGATCGAACCACGAAAAGCCTTGGTGTTCTTTACTGCTTTACATAAATCTCGCATATCTACATATTCTAGATTTATCACCTTCTTATTTAGTTCTTCATCACACCTAACTCGTGCGATACTATGATTTAGCAGGAAAATAGGAGATCGCCTTAGTTCTTCATCACACCTAACTCGTGCGATACTATGATTTAGCAGGAAAATAGGAGATCGCCTAGGATTTAAATTTCGTGCAGGCTATTCGTGGTTGTTATGAAGATCTACTTCATAGGAGGTTCATACTACGTTGTTAAGGCATGCGTGATGATGATTTAATAAAATTAAAGTTCATACTCGAGCTTAGGACCTGTTATCGAATTAATTTTAAAAATTAATCTTGTGAAGCTAAGCAACAGTAATTTGGAACATAAGGACTTAAGTCATATATAGGATCGAGAACTTATAATATATAATTACTGTTACTGGCCCTTTTCTTAGGCTGCTATTGTGAGTTAGTTCCCAGAGTTGTAGCAGTCGGATGGCCCCTAAATGTCAAACACGGCTACCAACTGTCTTAGGAGGATACCTATAAAATTTCAGCCGAATTGATCACTAAAATTCTCGCAATATAACACTGCAATTAAACAGTTCTTACTATAGTCAACTAACAATCAAAATATCGTACCCATATTGATTGATATCACAAAAACACAGTAAATAATAAACATAAACGTATCATAATTATTCAGGCAACCATAAAGATATAGGAAGTTTTGATACAATCTAATAAAACCAGAGCAAGAACAAAATAAAGTATATATGTGAGAAATATAAGATAAAAAAACTGATTCTAAGGAATGCAATAAATTAACAAAAAATCAAACAATCAATCTATAGTTATATTAACCAAAATTAAGTCAATTCAGATGGAGAATCATACAGATAACTACAGTCTCCTGGATCGGGCAACCTGTAATAGTAGATTAATATATGTTATATCTCCGCTAGGTCTCAAGAACACATAAAAACTCCAAAAAGCACATAAGATTTATTCTCTTATAATTAATTCTAAAATGGTCAAGTTTTTAGATTAATCGTATTACGAATTCCTGAATTAAAACCGCTAAGTCCATAATCAGTCAACTAGCATACATCAATAGTGATCAATTATCTAATATAAAATAGCACCAGAAATCATAAATGATAAATCATAAATTGACAGATCAATCAAATAAAATTCTACTAAATCATACAAACTCTAGAATAAATAAGAATTAAATTATCCATAACAAGAACTAAAAAAGAAGAAATAAAGGGAAACATAGTTGAAATAAATAATAAATCAGTGTAAGAATTCCATAACGAATACCTTGAAGTTTGAACAATGAAATAATAAATCTATATTTTTGCATGGAACTATAAAATAAAGTCTAACTCTAGAAAATATGAAAAAAGATGAATGAGGACCATGATATAATGTTAAGAGGGGGTATTTATAAGTGGAAAAGACTTCTTGAACCCTAAAAGGAATATAAATCCTGGATGGGCTAAAAAATACAAGGAAAAGAGATAAAAATAGAAAAATTCACGAAAAATAGGATCTGAGTGCGTTTGGGTCGCGGTCACCGCTCGTGCACATCTTGACCGTGGCAAAAACACTGAAAAACAAGTAACGGATGCTGTTGTGGCATCGGTTGCTTTTGCTACCAACGTTGACCGTGGCAAAAAAACCTGTTTTAGCCTCAGGAGCCACGACATCGTCCGCGGCTACGCGCACAATATTTTTGTTTTGTCCCGTTCTCTCTCATTCGAGTTTTGATTTATGAACCGTTTGCACCCACGAACTCCTATTGAGACGTACTTTAAATATATATATATATATATATATTTCTCATCCTTTGATCATTTCTTCATTTTCATACAAAATGGCAAAATTTACCTACAAGCATCATTTCTTCACATATGAGTAAACTAATCAAATACTCCTAAGGTTGTACATCGATTGATCAGTTCAATCCATCGATTGAAATTTGTTGAATCGATAATCGAACTGATCGAATGGAATATTCGAGCAGACTAATAACCCAACCGACCGACTATAATTTTTATATATTTTTCCAAAAATATATGGAAAAATTATGTCTTAACTATGTGTTTTGATTAGATCTCAAAACCCGCTGATGATTGTCTTGCTGATGTAACATAGTGTTGCTCACTTATTAAGGAATCAACTTTTTGTTTACAAGTTTCAGTAAAAGAACTACCAGTTTGGATAGACCCAATATTGAAGGAGTTCAATAGTACTGAAGCCAGTAGTACCGAAAGAAATTTCAGTACCAACACAACTGAAGAAAATTGATGAATAATGCTACTGAAGAATGAAATCGAAGACTGAGGTCGGAAAATTGAAGACTAAGCACTGCTGAAATCAAAAAAGTCAAGAATATAAGCGTAATACCAACAACTGAGAAGTCGAAGCTGCTGAGATCTACGTCAAGATGAAGTGTCAAACTGATAAAAAATGAAATTCAGCTTGCTGATAAAATACGGAGCAGACTCGTCTGATACTACCTGAAGTCAACGTACTGAAAATACATGAAGTCAATCCAACTAAAGAAACACAAAGTTATTTAACTCTTGTGTATTTGACTTGCCATATGTTGTAGCAAATCTTCAGAAGATCCTGCGTGCAAGAACAACTTTTCAAAGTTGCAGAGCTACAATGTAGGTGTGAGCAAAAAAATCGAAAATCGAATAACCGTATCGAACCAAACCGAAAAATTAAATTTGATTCGGTTAATTCGATTAAAACCATTTTAAAATTCGTTAATTTGGTTTTCGGTCGGTTTGGAATTTTTTTAACCGAATAACCGAAAATCGAATATATATATATATATATATAATATTTATTTAGAATTATAATTTTAATATATCAATATTCTATTGATTTCTCTCTCTCCCTCCCTTTTATATCAATATATAATATTAAAAATATAATATTATTTATTTATTATATAACTAATTATTTTTTTGCAAAATATTTTGTATATATAACATATAAACATATTTTTTATATATTATATCAATATATTATATTATTTATTTATTTTTGAAAAATATAATTTTTTTTGTTTAAAAAATCGGTTTAACCAAAATAACCGAAATATATTTTGATTATTTCGGTTCGGTTACCGAATAAAATTCAGTTCGGTTCAATTATTTTTTTAGAAAAAATTCGATTAATTCGGTTAGATTATTTTTTCTTACGAAACCGATCGAATAACCGAATACTCACCCCTACTACAATGTACGATATTGTAGACATCGAAAACGATGTACGAGGATTTTAATGGGTAGAATTCAAACGACAAATGGAATGGATGTGATTGGTATTTCCTCCAACGATACTATTCATCATTCGCTCTATAAATACACACTGAATCCAACATTTGAAGGTTACTGAAACATTGCGCATTCAAATATTTAGCGTATATCTAAAGAACAAACATCCAACGGTTTCGAAGAAGAGAGTTCAAAGTATTATCAGTAAAACCCCAAAGCTTACATATATCTATCAGCTCATGATTTCAGCATACACTCTTTTATCTTTCTAGGTTTTTACCTTGTAATATCTTACACCAAGAATCCTTTAGTTGTCGACTTGTGACAGCTCAAATCTTAGTTGGAAAACTCTCTACTCAAAACCCCCAAAGTTTAAGTAGAAGTTGGGCAAGTAAGCAACAAAGTGTTACTTGCTAAAAGCTTGGTTATCTTGCACCTTCAAGCAAAAGGTTAGGTTGATTGCACCCGTAAGCAGTCATATGTTTCCTAGCACTAATAAGCGTAGGAAGATATGTCAAGTAAGGTGAGATACTGATAAGGTGAATTTCAGTATCTAGGTTTACTTGTACCCACAAACAAGATTTAATCCCAAGTAGTGGATTAATTGTGTTATTAGTCCGTGGATGTGGGAGCTGATCTCTTCGAATCACGTAAAATTAAGTGCTATTTACATTCAGTTCTTTACTTTTAGTATAGTCTTTACATTGCATATTATAGAACTGAACATCATCAGCACACGTAGAACTGCATATTGGTTTTAAAACACTCTATCAGTATCAGTTTGATACTGACAAGAATAAACTGAAAACTGACTAAACAATCTTTGACTAAATATTTTCTATCAGTATAAGTTTTCAATAAAGGCAAAACGTAACAACCACATTCCACACGCACATTAGTTATCAGTCCAACTGACTAGTTGCCTTAAAATCTGTAGGATTACTAAACTGATAACACTCAGTACAAGAATCCTCATTCTGGAATTGATCAGCAGTATTGCACTTATTTCAATTACCTGATATCTACTGATTAGTAGAAGGTTCAATCTTGTTTAAGAAAAAAATTTAGTTTACCTTAACTGGTGTATCCCCCACTCCCTCATTCATTTCCCCCTCCACCATACACCAGTAAGACCTCCAAGAGATCATCAACATACACCGGGCCGAAGGCCCTCCTGGTTGGGTTGGAGGTTGTTAGATGGAACTAGGGGTTAGCAAAATACCCGAAATCCGAACCAAACCGAAATTTAAAATTCGGTTCGGATCAGATTGATATTTTTTAAAATTTCAGATTTTCGGATCGGATCGGATTTGATTTTTTTAATCCGAAAATCCGAATTATATATAATTATAATAATATTTTATTTAAATATTGTTAAATCTAATATAAATATATATAAGAATTAACAAAAATTGGTTTCGGATTTTTCGGTTCAGATCGGATATTTTTATAAAATTTTTGGATTTTCGGATTTCGGATATTCGATTCGGATCGAATTATTTTTCCCTCAAAATTCAAATTTTTGGATCGGTTGGATTATGCAAAAATCCGAACTAAAATCCGAATGATCACCCTAGATGGAGCAACTCTCTTCTGTAACCACACTTTTGAGAGAGATAAGGAAGAAGATGAAAATGGAGGAGGAAGAACAAAACGAAGGAGTTGATAGATGGCGATAAATTGGACTTTTGAAATTAAGTTTCTATTTTTTTTAATTTATAGTAAAAACGACGTCAATGCCAATTAAAAAATTGTGTCACCCGACTGCCATGTCATTTTTGATTTGGAAGAAAATTAAAATCACAATAAAATTATAATTATGTTGAAATTCATATATTTATTCACTCATTTCAATTTTTTTTTGTAAAATTAGGAAAAAAAAGTCAAAATTTGTATGTTTTAATACAAAAACCTTTTCTTTGAAAGTCTTATCTTGTGTTGTGCATAGGGCTGTTAAACGGTTCGGTTTCGGTTAACCGAACCGAATTTCTTCAAAAAAGTGGAACCGGAATCGAACCATTTTAAATTTTGATTAACCGAAAACCGATCGGTTCCGACGGTTCGGTTTTCGTTTAACCGAAAAACCGAATTAAAATTAATTAATAATAAAAACAAATAAAATAATAAATAAAATAAATAAAATAATAATTAAAAAATGAAACTTATTAAAAATAGATAAAATATTTAACAAATAATTAAAATAATTAATAAAGTAATAATTAAAAATTTATTTTTAGAATTTTAATTAATTAATTAGTAATTAAAATAATAATTAAAATAAAAATGGTTTTGTTCAATCTGCTCGATTATCGGTTAAAACCAATAACCGAATTTTTTTTCAACTCTGGAACCGAAACCGAACCGATAACCGAATTTGTGTTCTAACTGAAAATCAAAAACCATTTAGACACCCCTAGTTGTGCATGTCTGCTGAGTCATGGTTTATTGGTGTACAAAATAAAACTTTATCCATTGTCAAAATTTGTTTATATAATTTGTTTCCTTATCATTTATGAAGATATCTTTATAAAATATTTTATGCTTATTACTTTTAACAATATTTTTTATTTGTTCATTACACTATTCTTCATTGTTATCCCTATTTATTACTATTAACACCATTAATTATTTACATATTGTACTACCTATAATCTATTATTATTATTATTATTTAATTTAATATTATAATATAAGATTCTTACTCTATTCACGAACATTCAACAACATAAAAACAAGAGAGGAAATAATAGCTTTATATATTTGTGACGTGTTACAAATTAACTAAGAAATTTAAATAGAATCCGGAACCTATTCTTGAAGAGCACAATTTTCTAGTCTGGTAATTAGGGGTATCTAAACGGTTTTTAGTTTTCTGTTAAAATCAGAGTCGAACTGAAACCGAAAAATTCGGTTAATCGAAAACCGATAAATTCGGTTATCGGTTCGGTTTCGGTTCTAGAGTTGAATTTTTTTTTGATTATTGGTTAACCGATAACCGAACGGTTCGGAATTGAAAACCGTTTTTATTTTTAATTACTATTTTAATTATTAATTAATTAATTAATAATTCTGAAAATAAATTTTTAATTATTAATTTATTAATTATTTTAGTTATTTGTTAAATATTTTACTTATTTTTAATAAGTTTCAGTTTTTTAATTATTATTTTATTTACTTTAATTATTATCTTATTTATTTTTATTATTAATTAATTTTAATTTGGTTTTTCGGTTAATCGAAAATCGAACCGTCGGAATCGATCGGTTTTCGGTTAACCAAAAATTTAAAACAGTTCGATTTCGATTCCATTTTTTTGGAGAAATTCGGTTCGGTTAATCGAAACCGAACCGTTTAACAGCCCTACTGGTAATCTATAAATTTTACCCTATCAACTTTTCAAGAGTGAAGGTTCCCGAGTTTTTTTTTTCGAGTGCGTACGACTATTGTCTTTCCTTCAAGAAAATAATTATTTATCATTTGCATTCATTAAATATTTTTTAAATCTTAATTCATTTGAAATTTGATTATTGATATCCACTCTAAATCGATTCAAAAAATTATTTTAATATCATATTCATTTTAAATTTATAGATAATAATCGTTAATTACCCACTTAAAGTTACTTTAAAATATTTAAATAATCAAATATCAGATGTTACAATATAGATACATATCTCAATAAAATTTAAAGACTTCAGAAGAATTATTATTATTATTATTATTATTATTATTATTATTATTATTATGATTATTATTATTATTGATTTGAAACTAAATTCAAAGTATAGAATAAAGACTATAAAATTTAAATTAAATTTGTCTTATCTGACATAATATTCTAAATCGAAAAATAAAAATAAAAATATAGTTATGAGATTTGAATTTTATGGTTATGAGATTCGAACTTCTCAAATTTCTGATGAATCTTTTCATCATGTAATCTTTATAGACTACATATAAAAATGAAAAAAGTTATAATATACATATGAATATAAATATTATTTCAAAATTTAAAAAATAAATACTTAATGGGAAAATCTATCATAAAATTATATAGTTTATTTTTTAAAATTATAATATTAATATTATGTATAAATGGATTCAATAGCAAACATCCATAACTTATTTCTCAAACTCACCCAAACTAAAATTCAAACTCAAACTCAAACTGTAACTGGATTCAATAGCAAACATCCATAACTTATTTCTCAAATTCACCCAAACTCAAACTCAAACTCAAACTCAAACTCGTTTAGAATATCAATTACATTATCCATATTCGCATCAAACTCACATTATGTTTATCTAAGTTCGTATGATTAAGAATTGATAAAAACAGATATCCGCTAAAACTCAACTCACTACCATTTTCATATGCACTTCAAAAAAAACAACATAAAAAGAAAAAGAAAAAAAGAAAAAAAGAAAAAAGAAAAAAGTGTAAATTAGCAATCCTAGTTCCCCTTACCCTTACTTCTCCGCCGCCACCCTCCTTTCTATACCAATGTGCTCCCACCGTTTTCCCCTTCCTCCTTTCACTGTCTTTTCTTTTTCCCTCAATTTTTTATCCGATTGATCTTCTCCCTCCATACATGTAGATCAGACACCGCAGGTATCGGATTTGATTTTATTTTCATATATTCCCATCTGAATCCATCCAAAAAATGAATCCAGATTTCTTCAAATTTCTACCATCAGAAATCATCACCAACATTCTCTTAAGACTCTCTGTTCGAAGCATTGCAATTAGCAAGTGTGTTTGCAAACCATGGCTCGATTTGCTTGAGACTGATGATTTCGTCAACTCCCATTTTGCTAAATCCGCCCCCGCCCTAGCTTTCAAGGATTCAAATTTATTCAAAGTTTCGGAATTGGAAGATGAATTGAATCTCGAGTGCCACGATGGCCGCTATGATCCACTCACCAGGTTTGATTTCTCTCGCAAAGCCAAAATAGGGGGTTCTGCTAATGGTTTGCTTTTTCTATACGATCTTGATCGCGGTAATAAGTCTCTTTATGTATGCAATCCGATCACTCGTGAATTTTGCTGGCTCCGCTGTCCTCGAGGAGATGCTTATGGCTTTGGGGTTAGCAAAATAAGTGGCCAGAATAAGGTGATCTGTATTGATATTCAAGGTTTCGATGAGCAAAATGAGAGGCAATTCAAGTGTTATGCATACACTCTTGGAACAGGATTATGGAGACGCGTTGAAGCTACCGACTCGTTTGATTGGAGTATTGTTACGGTTGGTGCCTTTGTCAACGGAAATCTCCATTGGATGATATCGTCAGAACCAGATCTCGTAGAACGGATTTCTTGTTTTGATTTGGAAACAGAATGTTTTAGAAGCTTTAATGTTCCTCCTCTTCGAAAACCCAAATTAAGTAGGCGACTGTATACGTTGAGAGATACCCTAGGTTTTTGCGATGAATCACCAAATGGTGGTGGGGTTGTTATATGGATGATGAAGGAATATGGGGTCGAGAATTCGTGGACCATGGAGTATGTCTTCACCCTAAATCTTGGCCTAGATCTTGGTCGCGGCGTAGCTGAATTCGAATGTGTTCACCCTGTGAAAGTTTTCAGAAATGGTGACGTCTTGATGTTGGTTGCTGGCAAGATATACATGTACGACAAGATTACTAAGACTAGTCAAGAGATTGGTGGTTCCTTTGGTGCAGGGAATATAACCTCGCTGCTTACCACTCTCTCCAAGCATGATTTCACTTGAACGTACTTGCGGTGGTATGGAGAATGTTATCTCATTTTGATTGTTTGCAGCTTTAATGTCGGTGCCCTCTTCGCTGCAGACGGCCGGAGTCTCGTTGTTCGCCACTGGGAAGCACGGCGAGCGGGGAACTTCCTCGTTATCTGAGACAAAAGTAACATGTAGATTTGCCTACAGGAAAACAGACGAGGAATGTTCTGGTTTTGTTTGGGTGAAAACAAAGTACAAATTTTGCATCTTCCTCTTCTAGAGCTGGATTAAGGAAATTTGAAGGGATTGTAATTAACTTTATCCAACTATATGTTTGCATTTGATTTAATTTCTCTCTCTTGATTATGCCAAGTAAATAATGATCCATGGGAGGATTCTTCCAAACTTAATCGCCAAATCAAAAACCCAAGAAGTAAGGCATGTTTTCCACTTGAAACAAAATAAAAGGCTGTACTCTGTGAAGACTTGAGACATAATTTAAATCTTTTTTGTCATGTTACAAATATTATTTTTCTTCCAATAAGCAAAATAAGTATATTCCATTTTCACCCACAAGATTACTCTTAATGCAATTTTATATGTTTTGCGTTGTCAAATTCATATTGTTCTTAATAAAATTGGAGAGAAAAATCATGAGAAGAAATTTTATTAATCTGAATAATGAAATTACAGTAACCACTGAGCAGAACTAGTGTCAAGGCAAGAAAGGGAAAAACGGGAGAAAGCTACACGCTTTTACTAAAAAGTAAAAACTAAATAACTACGCCTTCAACTCTTTCCGTATCCGACTTTTATGTGCTCAAATCAAGTCTTCTCAGCCCATAACCTTCTGAATCACCACACTATCGTAACAGTTCTTTTACTCAATCTATAATGTTTCTAATTTCAAAATCCTGTTGAAGGATTTTGATCTTATCAACTATATCGTTTTCCCCAAAAGATCGAGCACCCCTAGTAAAAAGGAGAGCTTCTGTGCTTCCATTTCGAGATGCCGTTCAGAGGGATGCCAATTTGTATTTTTATGTTGTCAAATGAAGAGCTTCTATGTCTATCAATATGAACTACTCTGCTTTCTCCGCATCCGAGGTGTCATCCAAGACCAGAGGACTTGAGGGAGATTTTCAACCCAATCGCCCTTAGCTCGGCTTAACCTCTTTTTCAACCTTGTACGATCGGCGGTTCGTCACCTGCCCTGACCATTTGCACGCGGTGCGATCGAGGAAACGCTCGATCCGGAGCTCTTCACACCATTCCTTGAAAGTTTTGTCGATTTAATGGGTGCCGCTGTCCGAGACCAAGATATGCGTACGCCAAGCGCAAACTATGCCGCTCCACACGGCGGTCCAATCCTCCCGCCAGAGGCTCGAAGTGGCTCGACCCATTTTTGAAGTAGTCTACGGCCACGACTTGGCATCAAGCCGACTGCTCTCATCAAACGGACCCACGGTTGATCCCCATCGCATGAAAGGCCACCTACTCAGAGGTCGCTTAGATCGGTGTCCGGGTAGCTGACCGAGGAATCTTCTGGACATTTTTGACGAGCTATCGACGAGGCGGCCATATCCCGACCTCAACGCCTTCTTTCAGAGCTCACCCCACGCGACTTCCACAACCTCCGTGAATCTTATTGAGCACGAGTCGGGCTTCTTCGGTCCGAGGCACCGAGGGGTTGAAGATAAGACTTAGCCTCATGCGGTAGGTACTTGGATTTCACCATCATCTTTTGCTTCGAGCCGATCTGAGAAGGCGCCATCTTCCGATAGCCTTTACGAGACATCCGCTCGGCCTGCCTCGCATGATGATGCCGATGGGACTCGCGATGCTTCCGAATGAACCTCCTCACGGTGGACTTGTTGATGACGCCGCTAACTTCGAGGAACTGCTTTCCCTCGCGGGATTCACGAATATCAAGCACTGAACGAGGTCCGATCTCCGCTTTCTCAAGGATTGCTTCATTCGATCCGCCTCAGATTCGCCTAGACCGGTTTACCACGACGGGAATCTCCTCAAGATCCGGATCTTGTCCACTTTCAATTCCTTTGCAGGCTGAACTCGAGATCGCCTTATTTACTAAAAAGTAAAACTAAATAACTACGCCTTCAACTCTTTCCGTATCCGACTTTTATGTGCTCAAATCAAGTCTTCTCAGCCCATAACCTTCTGAATCACCACACTTCGTAACAGTTCTTTTACTCAATCTATAATGTTTGGATGCCAATTTGTATTTTTGCGTTGTCAAATGAAGAGCTTCTATGTCTATCAATATGAACTACTTCTACTTTGCTAGTAGCATTTTTTCAATTTTCTCTACCCCATCTGTTCCTTTTTTTTTTCATTCCTTTAACCTGATGTCCTTCTAAATTTTTGAATCTCAAGTACTTAATTATTCTGTAACTAAAGAATCTTGACAAACTTAAATGTAATGTGCAAGATTATATTAACATGGGATTATAAACTAATCAAACAGTCACTTTTTCCTATGGTAAAGCATACTTTATATATTATCTAAGATAACATAATTCATCTGTATTAATCCTAACATAATTCATCGGTATTAATCCTAAGATCTCAAGAATCAATTAGTATTTTTTCCTTGAAGCTAGCCCGTTTTGTATAGGTTGAGATAGTATCTCATAATTGACATCCCACTTATAATTTTCATGGTCCACTTTCAATTTTTTTTAATTTCAATTTTGTAATTAATAAGTAGTGTTTAGTCTATCCAATTAGGATATATAATTATTATTTATTATTTATTATTTATTTGTATTTTTATTAGTTAATAATTTATTATTATGGTTGATAAATCCCAAGTTTTTTTGAAATAAAAGTTAAATATGATTCATAATATTATACTAGTTAATAATATATTATCAGTGTTGATAAGTTAGGGTATATAAGTTTTTAAAGTTTCAATTTTTTAAAATAAAAGTTAAATATGATTCATAATATTATAATAAATATTACTTTTTATAAAAATATTATTAAAATAATAGATATAACAGTTGGACTCGGTGGCACAAATACAATTATGAGACATTGGATCTCATCCCGTTTCGCATGGTTATAGGTTTCTTGGTACATTTATTAATGGCAATCTCCATTTCTACATGATTAGAGATAATGATGGGTCACGTACCAATTTATTAAATATTTTTAAACCTAAACTCATTTATAATTTACCTAGGTACTAGCTTTATTACATTTGTCCGTCCCAATCTCGTCTATTGATATCTACTAATTAACTACCCAACTCATTTATAAAAATTTAAATAATCTAGGCCCAATTCGAGCCTAGATTATATTAATAATTGGAAAAAAGACTTAAACATAATTTATTATAATTAAATTGAGTTGTCTAATAAATTAAATTGGACTCTAATTTGAGTTCGATTAATTTTTAATTGATGAGTTGCACGATAAATATTATTATTGTGCATATATATTAAGTATAATTCCTAAATTATGTGAAGCGAACATGAAAAGAACTTATTGAGAATAATCTGAAGATATTTATATTATGTCTTATTTTAGATAACCAAGTATGACAATTGGATTTAAAACTTTGGAAAGTTTAGCATTTGAAATTCGTTGATTTATCGTGTTGAGTTAGTAGAATTATTGTTGTATTTTTCTTTTTTGACTAAGTTAGAAATTATTGGGATTGAGAGGCGATGAATGATATCAAACTTGATCGAGAACTATGTTCTCATCAACTCGATTAAGAGAGAACGACGTTTGAATCCACGTATCGAAGTTTTGTGCGTTTCAACTCAACAGGATGCCCTATAGACGGATAAGTCATGCCGAAATTTAGATTGATAGTTTTTGCCACATCTCAATAGAACTGGAATTTCTCTTAGCATGGTAATCGAACTCGATTCATCATTTGCACGAGCTTAAACTAGACTTTCGTAGCTTTGTAACGATTAAGCCATGTCTCCTAGTTCTTTCCGGGAAAAAAACTACCAAGTGTTTGAAACAGGCTGCAATGCACAAATAATTTCCAGCAATTAATTAAAGTTCAAGTTTAAGTTTTAAATCAATTAATGATTGATTTAAGTGTAACTGATCACTAGTTGAAAAGCTTTGAGACTTGTAAATCGCTAAGATAACAAGATGAGTTTTTCCAACGAGAATTCAAAGTAATAAAACGAGTATTAGTAATTAATGCAAAATCTCTAATAAGTTAAAATCATGAATTCCTTTTCAATAAGAACTATCATTTGTTTCGAACATCTTATCTTTTATTGTCGTGATAAAGGTCAAGTATAGCAGTGAGGACTGAGCAGACGAGAGGAGTCTATGTACCTGATAGTTAAGAGTTGAAATCAAGTGGGCTCTTTTATTCAGACGTATATATGGACTTCTGACATAGATAATGTTGACTGTCCTAAATATATATATATATATATATATATATATATATATATATATATATATAAATAAGAACCATTCTTATACAAACCCTCTTAAAAAATGAAATAAGAATGAAAGTTGATGAATCCATTTGAAAGTTAATGAATTAAAGATTGTTTTTCACCCGGTTCGAATCTCATGAGGGGCGAAAATTTTTTTTGGATTCAGTAATTACCATTCATCAACTTTAATTTGAATTTAATTTTGGTTCTCACATCTTCAAAAAAAATGGTTCAAACGTTCTCCCTTCTTATTTTTATGTGTTTATATATATATATATATATATATATATATATATATGAAAGCTAATAGATAATAGCAATTTTGTTACATAACCAGCCATTTACATTTTCATTTCAAGCATGATATGAAAATTCTTTCAAGTTATTATTTTACCATAAATATTTTGAGATGTATGTATAATACATATCTGCATTGGCTCTGCCAATTTTAAGTAATTGAATTCTTATCCTGTACTAGGTAGTTGATAGGCAGGATTAGTGTACACATAAGGACCGTGTGTCATCTTAGTGGATTGGTCGGTCGAAGTAATGTAGAATGTGTCCATCTTCCTTGCACAGAAGCTTCAAATATGGTAAATTATAAAGAACTTAGTCTGATTAGATGAACTTTAACTTTACAAATGAATTTAGCAAGCATGAGGATTCTAAGATAAAATACTTTGCATTACTTTTGAGATGACACGATAATTTATAGCATTTATATAAGTATGTATGTATGTTTTGACAATGTGTCACTAAGTGCTTTTGTACTTAGTCCTACATATATTTTTAAATGTACAGGTAGAGCCACGATGAGAATGATGAAGTGCAAAGCTGGACATTTGCCTAGTCTAGTTAAAATATGCCCCGAGATACATGTCTTTATACATGTATATCAACTATATTTTTTTTCGCTGTTATTGATTGTTTTTAAATTACAGTTATATACAACAATGTCTTTCATGTAAGGTTTGTATAGCTCGTACGACTATTGTTTCTTCTAAATTTACATAAGTAATTAGCAGTTTTCAGTTAAGTAAGCAAATCCCCTTTTTTTATCGTCTCTCTGTTAAGACTGTCGTTTGAGTCTCGGGCAAAATATATTTATAAGTTCCTAATTGTCCAACGCAACTTTAGTACGTGATAAGTTTATGGTCTATTCACAAGGAGTTGGTGTTGTAAGCTCATTGGTCACTATATCACTTAAAAATAGGAAAGTGTTGTACAAACCCTATCTTGATCAATACAGAAAAGGCTGAAATAAAATAATAGATTGATCAATATAAAAATAAATCTAGATTGAGTTCAAAGCGTTAAACTTTGTCTAGCTCGATTATTGGTTCAAAGATCTACCCTCTTGGTTATAGACTCACAACAACCCTGCCTCAATTGTCACTTGTCATGCACATGATTGTCCAAGCCCAATCCACCCGTACGTGTAAAATCAGACAAGGTTCGCTTATGCCAGTTATCTAACTTGTCCAATCCTCCGTATGAGTCTGTTTCAATAGTTACTAATTGAACATGAAACATTTTCCCAAGGTAGACCAAGATGGCCAAAATAGGTAGCGACCTACACCACTTCGGCGCCCATGCCCGTGATACTCTCGAGTACAACTAATCACTAGCATTCGCCCGATTTATTTGTTGTCAACCTATTAACTAATTTAGCCAACTTAGCCATTGGGAATAATACATGGCACTTCCAGAACACTTTATCACAATGGTTAGTTGCTCATTTCGACCTCCCACCACTGGCCAATTACTTAATGCATCTTGCCCAATCTAGAAAGTAAAACTTAGCTAGACATAAATAAAATAAGCAACTAAAGGAGAAAATACTTGAAATTAAATTACTGAATGGAAACAAGAGTAGCTCGATCGACTCCAATGTCTCCAATGAACATAACGAAACAAAATTGGAAATTGCCCATAGGGCTTGCTTCTTCGTCATGTTCACTCATAAAATAAAAACAAAACAAACTATCTAATCTACAGGTCTTTAATCTCCTCAATATGGGGGTTGTTCTCCCTAGAACTTGTTTGATTTGTATACTGAAAACATAATGGTTGAGCTTGTATACAATGTTTCATGTTACCACTATTACAATCTCCTATCTGATTGTTTACTTGATTGCATATGTTGTCCCATTATCTCATATAAAAGTTAGATCATATAGTGTGTAGAAGATCATAAAAGTCTGTTTGATTGGTTAAGCTAGTTGAGATATAAAAAGGATCACATTTGAGATAATTTGAGGACGAGTTATTGGTATAGATTGTAGTATAGATAAGAAGTGACTTGACATGGTTGCTTGTCTATGTTGGTACGTCCTGGCGTATTGATGGATCACAATGAGATGAGTTCTTCTATCTGACCGTCGTGAAGAACCTAGATCTCGATGACTTTACATTGATCTAAACCTCGATAAGGTTTTAGGTGAGTATGAGTTACTGACCATCACTTTGACTTGTTATGAATGAGGGTTACATGAGATAACCCAAGATTCTCCGTATCTTGGGTGGTGACAGTGCTTGTATGTCATGATAGTTACATGTATCAAGTCACCGTATCCGTTTAGGATGATGACGTCCCCTTAAAGAGCTCAAAATGTTTATTGTACTAAACCCTACAGGTTGACTTAGCTCAAGTACATTAATAATAAAGTTGAGTGATACTACTTAACAAATTAAAGAGATTAATTATTTTAAGCAGTCATAGTGTTATAAATAATTAATGGACGTGCGATATCTTAAATACGGGGTTTCGTAAGTCTAAGTGCAAGCCTGACTCAACTTCGATAATAAATGGGTAAGTCAACATTTATTCTCTAGTGGAATGAATAAATATTTTGAGTTAATTTATGTCATGGGCTGAACATAAGATAATTTATTCATTTTAGGCTCATCTTTATTCCTTGCATTTGATCCTAGGTTGGCCCATAAAGGTTTGTTGCTGCTAGAATTTTCACCCATCCCTATATAGAGTCCACTAGGACTTTATTCTGATTTATGTATTATTTTCATACATCTCCTATATCTAGATAGATATTATCTGATATTATTAGATATCAAGAGATAATTATTCTAGATATGATTTATCTTCAGGGATTGAAGATAATTATGGTATTTATTAGATATGTAAGGATCCTATCTAAATATGATTCTAGGAATGCATTATAAATATAAGATGAGAGAAAATCAAATTATCCTATTATTATTATGATTTTCGAAAATCACATAGAACCATATAGGAGACGAATTTTTGCAATATTCTCCATAGATTTCTCTCACTCAGTATTGGAAAATATGCATCCGGGATACAGTCAAGAAGATCAAAGCTGAAGTCTATAATTGATCAGATATCCTAGAAATTCGAAGGTAAACACGAGTAAACACTTATGTGTTGCAATTAATTATATAGGTGCATGCTAGATATATAATCAATTTATGATGAATTAAATATTCAAGATAGATCCCGGGAATAGGGTAAAATAAGATTTCCCTACAGAACTGATAGTAAGATCCTCTCCTGTGATTTCCTTTCGTCATTTGACATGGATGCTTAAATAAAGAGGCCAACGACTAGTGTTTAGGCCCAACCTAAAATGGCAGGGCTTGGGCTCTATGCGGCCGCCCCAAAAGTTAATGTCTTAGCCTAGCTTATTTTCCTTTCCTAAGCGGATCTAATTTGATTGGATCTTCGCGATAAGGAATGAAATGAACGTTTCCTTAATTATTTACACATCTAGATAAGATTTCTTGCCCGATTGCCCCACTCTGCGCTCTCGACCAATGTAATTATGCGCTTGTCTTGTCTTTCTATCATAAACTCTAAAATCTGGATTCCACACAATACAAAGTTGGGCACGCCGGTAGCCTACAATAGCTTACCCTCGACTTCTCTTAATGATCATCATGCCTACAACTAGGCTTCATGCCTCTTTCGTAGAATACAACTTCATCTAACTCATTTCTTGCCCTGCAACACACCCCTTTCTACCGTGCCCTCCCAGATAGGGGTGAGAATCGGGTCGGGACCGGGTACCCGTCCCGAGTCCCGAGTCCCGAAGTCCCGAAGTCCCGAAATTTTGCATTGTAGGTATAATGGTAGATGCACGAGACCAAGTTACAATTATTTCTTTTTCTGCTTTTTGATTAAGTTTAGAAATTTTTTTTAATACATTTTTGGCTACAAAAGGATTTTTTTTTAGTGAACGTATCACAGCTTACTCCTATTTTTTTTTGTTTTTGTAAAGACGAAGAAATAAATTTGATTTTATCGCCTATTTACTACGGCGACGAACAATCAAATTATCACTATATTTATTCCTTTTTCTACTTCTTCTTCCAAGTGCAGGATAACCCCAAGGGGTTGTGGGTTTTTTTCTACCAATTGGGGCTCGCCCTTCACCACCCCCATGGGGATGGTCTACAGGGTTCATAACTACTCCTCTTACTACAGGACGCTTACCTAGCCAACGCTTGGATCCGGCTCTACCCAAACTTTTCTGGTTCGCCCCAACATTCCCCACTTGTCCAACTGTTGCTGAGCAGTTTTTGGATATCAAACGGACCTCCCCAGAAGGTAATTTTAATGTGGCCGATTTCCCCTCTTTTGCAATCAGTTTCGCTACAGCACCCGCTGCTCTAACTAATTGTCCACCCTTTCCAAGTGTGATTTCTATGTTATGTATGGCCGTGCCTAGTAACCAATTACGTAAATCAATAGTTCAAACCGCACTCAAAGGTAGGGCATTTCCCATTTTTATAGGAACTTCTGTACCAGAAACAATGGTATCTCCAATTATAGCCCCTCTGGGATGTAAAATATATCTCTTCTCACCATCCCCATAGTGTATGAGACAAATTAATCAACGAAATTAGGAAGAAATATAGAGAAATATTGTAGGATAGAAAATAGAGAAGTGTAACAAAAAGAATTTCAAATATCATGTGAATTCAAAATAAAAAAAAAAAGTTTGACTATCTAAAAATATTTAAGATTGACTATCGAATATTATTCTATTCGAATTTAGAATTGTGATAAAGAAATCCAAAATTTTATATCGCTATAGAAATCGTTATGTTCTATAATATCCAATATTTATTGGTAATTATGGATTCTATTCTTTATCTATATTTCTAGAGACACTATACTTATGGTCCGGTCCGATCGGGACTTGGGACTCGGTCCGAAAATTTATAATTTTAGTCCGGTCCGGTCCGAATTGAAATTTCCGAAAATATCCCGAAAGTCCCAAATTACCCGAAAATATCCGAAATTAACCGAAGTCCAAATTACCCGAAAATATCCGAAATTACTCGAAAATATCCCAAGTCCGACGTCCCAAGTCCCGAATTACGAAAATGTCCCGAAAGTCCCGAAATTAAAATTAGATATATTAAATCGGGACTTTGGATTTCAACGGACTCGGACTTCCGATACTCGAAAATCAAAATTTCTCGGTCCGGTCCGGTCCGGTCCCGAACAGTAAATTTGGGACTCGGGGTCCGAATCCGTCGGGACTCGGGTCGGGGCGGAATTTCAGTCGGTCCCAAATTCTCACCCCTACTCCCAGACTCAGAAAACACACAAAAAGGAATAAAAACACAACACAAAAAGACAATAAAAGAGCTCAAAAATAGGCTCGTCACTCTCTTAATTCTCTATCATTGCTCTTTGGTCACGATTTCTCAATTTAGCTATTATTAGCAAAGTTCGGTCATAACTGTGAGATTTATAGGGAAATAATAATAATTATTATTATTTTAAATAAAAAATTTAGATAAATAAGAAAAGAATATGAAAAATTCACATAAATAATAATATATAGAAAAATATAATAAAAAATCACCAACATTAAAACTGCAGAGAATCACACTACAAAAAATTAACCGATTAGCTATGGAATTTTCCGTCGTTATATTCCAAAAATCCGTCTCTAAAGTAAGTTAGCGACGGATCAACGACAGAATGGATCCGTCTCTAAAGTAAGTCAGAGACGGACTAACTACAGATAAGTCCGTCGCTAAACGTGGTCGTGTCATCGTCGTCTCAGGTATAACAACGAAATAGCGACGGAATTTTCCAGTGGCAATTAACGATGGAACTTTTCGTCGCTAATGCGTAGCTAATATTTTAAAAAAAGTAAAAAATCCTTACAAATATTTTTAGGCAAAATAACAAAACCTATATAAGATTCTAATATTTCTCAAATATCCATTAAACTAACAAAAAACCAACAAATCCATATTCATAAGCATAACATATCTAACAAATTCGTAATCAACATTCAACACCAAAAAATAATTAATTTGCAATATTCATATAAAAAAATATAACAAAATACTTAATAATTCATCACTAAAGTTTAAAAAAAACAATAGTCTAAATCTTCCAAATTCCAACAAAATAATAAAGCTTGTTTAATTCATTGAACCTTCTAATGCTATATACCATGTAAACCTACACATTGCTAAATACTAAACTCGTGGTTTTATTCCACCTACTTACATTATTATTTTGACACTACACATTGCTAAACACAAAATTCACACATTTGGAACAACGGGCGATGCATGTAATGGGCTGGCGCACAGCAAATCGTCACATGGACTTTTGAGAAAGAAAAACTTACCTTATAGAGCAAAGAACCAATAGGAATGACATGGCAACAAGATCGGTGAGCACGACAAAGAACGACATGGCACAACAAATTGCAAAGGGCAATACAAAGTAAACACGATGGTAGTGATAAAGGGGAAACATGGCGGCGGTGATAAAGGGAAAACAAGACGGCAATGATAAATGAGAAACATGGAGGCAGCAAAGGAGAATATCGTCGGCGTCCATGGAGCGACGTCGTCGGAAGTACGGCGGCGACAGTGGTTGAAACTTGAGAGAGAGAAAGAGAGAGAGAGAGAGAGAGAGGAGTTCGAATTATTAGGGCTCGTGATTTGGGAGAAAAAAGTATGAGATGTAGAATATATTGAAATTGTCAAAATTAAAAAATAAATATAAAATTTGAAAATTTCTAACGACGGACAAATTCGTAGCTAATATTTTAAATAAATAAATAAAATAATTTTAACTACGGAATTATTCCATCACAGGCGTCAACAACGACATGTTTCGTCGTTAAATCCATCACAGACTTACACGTCGTCGTTAGTCTGTCGCAAATTCAGTGATTAAACTTAAATAGTAATTTCAGTCACGAATCTGTTATTATTTAACAACGAAACATATTCCGTCGTTGTTCGGCTGTTTTTTTTGTAGTGTCATGAAAAGTTGGAAACACGTGATCATCTAATTGAATTTTCACTATATTAGTATATTTGTCATTGATAATACAAATATTCATTGGAGATCTACAAGTCTATGACAATATAAATATAAAGGATTAACTCTCGCAATAATACAACTCCCGCTCCAGATTGAAATGAAATTAAATGGTTCAGTCTGAAATTACAATATCATAGTTGCAAGTTGCAATCATAGTTACAATACAATAATTCTTTTTTCGACAATATAAATTGGTAACATCATAAACAAAATGGTAATATTTCTAGATTAAATATTATTGCAAATAACATGGCGTATAATTATAATTTTCACATGACTTTTAAAACATATCAATTACAACATTTACCTGTAAATTCATTTCAATTAAAACATTAATCCCAATTTTTTCAACAATAAAATTACTTCCTTTAACCGAAAGAATGCCGCAGGCTAAAATATTGGACAAACTTTGTTGATTGTTTTTTTTTTTAAATGTTACAATTTCGGGACAAAATGAAAAGATGGTGTTGCAATTGCAACGTTTTAGAGTTTATGTCTATAAATATCAATTTGAGTAAATATTAATGTACTATATATAATTAATACTAATTTTTGCTACTTGATCAATGAGCCGAAGTCGTGAACAAATCATTATTTGTCAGCACATAGTGATCGATCAAAATACTACGACTAATCTTTACTTGTCTATCTTCGAGTAATTATATGGCAAGTACAATTTTTTTTCTTTTAATTTATGAGAAATCCGCAGTCACTATCTTCGATACACATTAGGTAAACTTCATGTTACTGTGCAATAGCCTGCAAATTACACAAAACAGGTAAATTACACTTGAAAAATTAGATGTGATAGGTTCAGACTTATATAACTATATAAACATTAGTCAGATTAGAAACTGTGACGCTTTTTACCACAAAAACCTCAAGTTACCCTTGGCCATCCAAAAGAACAAATAAATACAATTTCTAGACATATGCTTAACTAATCTAAAATAAATGCATTCAGCAACTGCGCGTAATAAATATGTAAAAGGGAAGATATTGGAGAAGTGGTCCCAAAGCCAAAAGTGATGGTGGAACCCTAGATATGATGCTTAAAAACCCTAACTTTGCATAAAGACTAGGGCTTTAAATTAAAATGATGAGAAACATTAAATTTTCATTGGGATATTGCAAACTGCATCTCAAAAACTCGCAAAAAGAGTAACATGCGCTGTCCCTGTTCATCTTACATCAATCCACCAGCACCACCTTCAAGGGCACTGCAAACCCTAAATTTCCTTCTTGCAAAATTGCCTTTTTTTGCAAAAAACAAAACTTCATCATATATATACTGGATATCTACAGAGAGAGAGCCAAAAGCCAAAAGCCTTAATTTTAAAGAAAAATCCTATTTTTGCTCTAATTACTGAAAAATCATTGTTTCTGGTTTTGTATCCTCTTTCATTGTGTATCTAATTAAATTACCGTGTTAATTGTTTATTATAATTAGATTCTGTAAGAAGTTTAGAATAGTGAAAAAACCTTGATTTATAGTGAAAAAAACCTTGATTTGTAATCTTACTTTGAAATTTCTCTCTAACATTAAAGAATTCAATTACTTATTGCGACATAATATAACTTATAATAGTTAGATACTCTAAAGGAAGTAATGTAGAGAATGATTAATGTTCAATGCAATCTGTTCACCCAATGTCTCTCACGAATACGTCTCATGGATTCTAGTTGACGAGGTAGAAATTCTACCTTCCATGTGTTAGGGGATATATATATATATAGAGTTTGGTTCAAATAAGAACCATTTTATCCTAAAACTAAGAACCAAATGAATTAGTTATGAAAGTTGATGAATCCGTTGAAAGTTAATGAATTCAAAATTGAATTTTTCACCGGGTTCGAATCCCATGAAAAGCGAAAATTCTATTTTTGGATTCGATAATTTTCCAATGATTCATCAACTTTCTTTGTGAATTCATCGGTTTTGGTTCTCACAATAAAATGGTTCTCACGTTAACCTCCCTATATAGATATATATATATATATATATATATATAGAGAGAGAGAGAGAGAGAGAGAGAGAGAGAGATGATTGATCAGGTAGGAATGCTTTTTTTTTTTAAGAAATAAGAATATATCTAAACCATTGATTTTATTAAATCAATTGATAAGATTTATTTTCGTTGTGCTACAAATTATAACTATATGTGCTAAAAAAAATTTGTTAATGTCAAAAGTTAAATAAGTAATTTTATCTTTTAAGAATCAGTTATTTTTCTTAATTTAAGGAAAAACACGGTTTTATACTTATTTTTAGGGATTTTTTGTAACTTATCATTTAAATCATCATCTGCAATATTATTTCAATTTCAATACTTAATATATACAAAATTATTTGTGATTCAAACTATTTGTGATTCAAACTAACAAATCCATGGAAAACTTAGGTAAAATAATAAATATATTGATTTATACATGTAGTTCTATATAGCACTGATATAATAGTTTCATAGTATTTTTTTAATTATTCGTTGCACATACCACTAAAATTTTAAAAATTATTGTCAGTTTATTTTATATGGTGTTCTGTATATATGTTGTGCTTATTTTGTTTTTTTTTTCTGTACATATGTCGTTGCACTAGTGGAATATTTTTGTAACATTTGTAGCGTATTCATTTTGAACATACGCAAGTAAAAAAAATATGTATACATTCATACGTGTTTTTCAATACTTATTGCACTGGTGGAATATTTTTGTAGCAATTTTTTACTTATTTGTTGCACAAAAGATTTAATCTTATCAGGACAATAATTTTCGAAATTTTAGTGGTATGAGCAACGAATAAATAAAAAAATGATGTGAAACTACTGTTATATAGAACAACATGTATGAATCAATATATATATTATTTTACCTAAATTTTTCATGAATTTGCTAGCTTGAATCACAATTAATTTTGCATATATTAAGTACTGCACCTGAAATAATGATACAGATAATGATTTAAAGGATAAGTCACAAAAAATCCTAAAAATAAGTATAAAATTGTGTTTTCTCTTAAATTAAGGGAAACAAACTGATTCTTAAAAGATAAGATCATGTCCATTGATTTACTAAAATAAAAGTTATTTTTATGTCCATTGTTTTAGCACATATAGTTATAATTTGTAGCATAACGAAAATAAATCATGTCCATTGGTTTACTAAAATCAATGGATTATATTTATTTTTATTTCTTATACTTATTTCCATTCTCAAGGGAACCACCCCATATATATATAGGGAGTGGATTAAACGTGAATTACATCTTTTTCGCGAACCTGCAAACTATGCACAACACATGTAAAATCGATGCACAAAACGTATAAAGTTGATACACAATGATTTCCCTCTAAATTGGTATCTTGTGCACCAAATTTAGAATATTATCGTCGTACATCAACTTTATACATTATGTATATCTACTTATACGCATTGTGCGTAGTTCATAGGTTCACAAAAAATATGTGATTCTCACAATAATCAACTCATATATATATAAACCTAATATCTTATTTGCTTGAAAAATCTTGATAATGTAACGGTCTGCGATCCATTTGACTGACATGCTGTGATTAAATATCACACGGTTCACACGACTAAGGTGGAATATGTAATCGTGAATTAATTATATATCAAGATATTAATTAATTATATTATTGGATTAAATTACCCTTTATCGTGTATGCATATAGAACTTTAATAAAATGATATTTTAGAGAACTTGCAATTTCTTGATCTGAATACACCGAACCAAATAGTTGCTTTAAGTAGGTGGAGATATTCCAAATAGATTTATTTTGATATAACTAAGGATTCTGTCAATTTGCACAGCTAGTTGATATATACACATAATTTTAAGCAAAATGAATGGGATTTATTAAATATGAAATGCTTATTGAAAATGAGTCTTCACCAAACACTATTTTCTTTGAAATAAAAAATGATTATTCAGGAAGCTCCCACACTCTCTCCCCTTCTCTTTTCCTTGACGAGATCAAACATCCATCCAAATTTAGATGTTAAAAACACAGTTCAATGAGGAATGCACAAACACACACTTTCGATTAATAAATATTGGAGATATTACTCATCTGTATTAATTAGTTTATATTTAGATAATTCTTTTCAAGTAACGGACCGTCAAACCAACATTTGCAACACTGTTAGACAAAAGTAATCAGAATTAATAATATATTACAATTACAGAATTCTTAATTATGCATGCCCTTTTGGACGAAATATACAGTATCCTTTGTACAATTATATATGAATTAACTATATAGACGCATGTAGTGAAACTTGAAAAAAATTATTAAGAGAAATATGAAATAGAGACACTGAAATAAAAGTAAGATGCATTAATACAGCATCATTTAATTAGGAAAACTACATTCCTTTTCTAGTTTATATACTAAGTAAGTGTTATATCTGAAGTGTGAATATTTTCAGGTTGATTGATATACAAAAATGTACTTCTAGAACTATACGCTGTAAACATTCAAATCGGGAAACATATATATATTGAATTATAAAAATCCTAATACATCACAATTAATTAGACTGTACTGTTTACTAGTTTTTCTTTGTAATTAATTATCAGATGCTGAATAAGTAATTAAGTAACTCAATATCCAATTTAACTTTTTTTTTTTTGTATCATGGGGAACCTGCAGCCGCTACCTTAGGTGCGCACTGGGTAAATCCCACGGTCCTGTGCAATAGCCTGCAAACCACACGGGACAGGTAAACCACATTTGAAAAACCAGGTGTGACAAACTCAAACCCATAGAGGCGTTTGGTGGGGTTCAAACCTGTAACCTCTCGACCACAGGAACGCACCTTAATCATTGGGCAGTCCCTAGGGACAATATCCAATTTAACTTGTTGATACACAGAGTGGAAAATCAAATTAAATATATGAACTTGTATCATAACTTATTGTTACCACCATCTTTTGTTTTCACAAAACACAAGTCACCTTTTTTTATTTTTTATTTGGGGAGTTTCACTTACAAAAGTTTATTATTGTTATTTTAGTGCTTTTCTCATAATAAATAAATACCTACAAAACTATCCTGACAAATAAAAAATGCCCATATATATTAGATCCTACTGTAACATATATTAATTTGACCACATTAATAATATTGGTTGGTTCCTTAATCAATGATTTACTTGTTTATAACATTGCATTAGTTTGACTAAATCTTAATCGATTAATAATTAAAGCCATTTATAGAAAGGATATATTACTTAAAATAATAGTTTATTCGGGTTCAATAAACTCTTAGTCACATTAGTAGATCTGGAAGAAAATTGAAGTATTATATCGTTCACAAATGAGTAAAAATAAATAAATCTGGTTATTACTAATTAAACGTTATAAGGATTAGGGGTGAGCATTTGGTCGGTTCGATTAAAAACCGAATCGAAAGTCTAAAACCGAACTAATCGAACTGTTCAAAAATTTCAACCAAACCGACCAATTTTTTTTTCCAAACCGAACCAAATTTTAAACTTCTGTTTGGGTTTGGTTTTTGGTTAACCGAAATTCTAATTACTACTTCAAAAACGGACTCCCAAAATTAATCCAAGAAATAATAAAACCATAAATTTAACAATTCAACAATCTAACCTTAAATTCAACAACATTCATAGTATAGATCCAACTATCAAACACTGACAACAATAAATTAATATTGAGATAAATTAATCGTTCTGCAACATTTAGACATAGCACTTTATAAAATAATATATTTTAGAAATATTTAAATTTTATCATACTTATTATAATTAAATATGTAAGTCCACTAACTTTTAAATTTAATATTGTTACCGTTTACTTTAATCCATATGTACCCATAATTTTTAATAATTTAATTTAATATAGTCTATATATATATATATGTGTATATATATATATTAATAAAAACTTCGGTTCGGTTTAAACCGAAATTTCGGAATGCTAAATCGAACCGATCCGAATTTTTTTTGATTTTCAATATTTGCATTCAAATTGAAACCGAAGCTGTTAAAAATAGATCCAAATTGGCCACATTATTATGATTCGATTCGGTTATTCGGTTTGGATTCGGTTTTGCACACCCCTAATAAGGATATATATTTTAAGTCTTCGCCGTTCGTAACAAGATGAATTATACATTTAAATCTTGACTATAAAACAACTACCTTGAAATTCTATCATTAATCTGAAACACGAGTCTCAGTTTCGAGCTCAAAAACTTGAGGTGAGCTTCACTCAAAAGGTATTCAGCTTGTTGTCTCATGAACTTGTTTGTTTCACCATGTTCGAACTTGGGTTAAACTCATGTGCTTTTATTCATTTATATGTTTAATATTTTATATCTAAATATATATTTTACGAGTTCGAGCGGCTATGGTACTTAAAACTACACCCACTCTTATACATTTCATCCAAATGTGTTATAAAATATAAATACAAGTAAATCGTTTTGTGTATCGCGAAATTATTAATGCACGTGAGTTAACATATATGAGTCATTCTTCCAATAACAAAAATTCAAATTGGAGAATTTGGATAAACAAAGTTTAACATTTTCATTTTACCTTTTCTGCTAAATAATATGTTGAAATCTTAAATTTAACCCATAAAATTGATGCAAATACGTACATCTTTCTCTAGGAAAAGTTGATTTTGGTGGCAGATCGAGTTGCCACAGATGTGTTGATGTATGAGCTCAAAATTGATTTCTAATTTGGAAAGCCATTATATATTTCTGTGAGACGAATTGAAGCAGTTGATTGAGGATAAAGAAGATTTGAGATCATATAATTTAACAAATTCAGATAATTATAATAGAACTGTATAAGCTCAAAAGAATATTGATGATCTGACATAAAGATTGAGCAGAAAAACTGAAGTTGATATACAAAAACTCAGCAGATAAGTTGCTACAATGGGAGATTTTCTGTAAATTCTCTCCGACTTGGAAAAAGTAAGATAAGATTGATTCCAAGTATATAATCCAAGTCATTATTATATATTTTAATGACTTGATTTTTCATTCTAAGAATGAAATAAAAGTTAACTGCGTTAATTGTCAGCGTCAAGCGAGCATCATTGTTAAATAAAAAAAAAAAAATTGGAAATGGAGAACCATATGTAATGATCTACAGAAGCAAAAAGCAAGTCATATTTCAAGATTTATGGGCAAATCAAGTTTAAATTACAAACATATTCGAAGCAATTTCGATCGTCCTTATCCCCACAAGAGATTTACATTTGCACCCAATTTTTTTTCGGAAATTAGCCCTAGATGAGATCCTGCAGTTCTCAGAAGAATTACCTGCGTTCTTGTCATGTTGCCAGGTTTTTGCTGAAGAAGATCCTCCTCTCTCTCTCTCGCTCTCTCTCTCTAGAATTGTTCGAAAATCGAATGATGGTGCTGATGAAGTTGTGCTTTCCACAGCTGCTTTCTTTCATCTTTATCTTCACTGTTACATATACTAGCTAGCTTTGTTGCTTAGCCCTGTCTCTCAATCTCCCTCAATCTGTGCAAGTAACTTAGCATCGTGTCCGAGTAGTTATCGAATCCAAGGGAGCTCAGGGCCCAGCAGATGTCGTCTCTGTTCACTATCTTCCGGTTCTCCTTGTGGCACCGGTCCGACGCCTCGCCGGTCACGAAGCATATAAACTCGGATGCACATTCTTGCATTGTTTCTTTGGCCTCTTTGGAGATTCTGGCGCTTGATGGGAGGATCTTCTTCATGATCCTCCCCACATTTGCAATTGGGAGCAATCTATCGTTTTCATCTGTCATTTTTATGATCAGATTCACTGAGGGATAGGCACATCGTGTTTCTGAGATACTCTGTTTATAGCAGTACCTTCATATATTCAACGTAATAATTACGCATACTTCAGGTGTGAACGAATTATATATTGATTATCTCTGAAAGCTAACATAAATTATACTTTATTAGTATCTATTGATTAGCTAGCTCTCTACTATTGATGGATTGATGGGAGGCATAACTTGGTGGTTGAAGCATTAGTTATATTAATGCCATGTCATTGGCCCTTGTGAGAAGTGCCCTTTCATACTTGGTAGTACCCACAAATTTATTTTTGTCCTAATTAATAGATATATGTTCAAGTTACATAAAGGAAGCTATAGGGCTAATGAAATTACAAGTCTAATCCACTAATATAATTTACCTCTAAAACTTATGCCAACACTAGAAAGAGGAAACCTATTATTGATGCCATAACATAAGACTTTAATGTGACATTAACGTCCAAACCCTTACTTATTCAGAATATATGTATATAATCGCTCCACTTTTTAAGAGGAGAGGAAACAAACTATGATGCTTACCCTCTATACTCTAATTTATTAATAAATTTCACTACAATAAAATAATTAAGAATTCTAAATGCTTTCTATCAATAGTAAAGTGCCATAACTTTGGACCAATTACCGATCGATCTGACTGGAGCACCCTATTTGGGGAAAGGAAATAGTGTCTGGACAAATGGGAAGCCTACAAATGTTGAGTAAATGATGATGGATTAATATATGTGTGGTCCCTTAATTTTAATTAAATATAACTAATCTAAACTAAGTAATTACACTGCATCCAATGTGTTTCAAGTATTTGAAATAGCCTAATTATATAATGGTATATCTACAGTTCTAAAATGAATGGGCTAGATTGATGCACGTTTGCTTCTGGATTAATTAAGAAACCATAGTTTCTGATTTGTTGGTTGCATTGTATTTGTCAGCAAAGCCAACTTTAATTCCCATTACATTAGTCAAAATCTTGAGCTATGTACTTCACCACATTATTTATTGGATATGTCCATTACCTTTTTAAGAACTGCACCCCTGCCCTTTCTAGCTATTGGTTATATATAATATGATATGAACTTAGTTTCTAGGAGATAGGTAGTAGACTTATTAAAATATATTTTTAAAATAAAACAACAAGATATAAACAACTTAAATAAGTTAATTGGATATAATAAAATTTAATTTATCTTGAGCACCATAGTTATGTTTAAGTAAAACATGAACCTTGGTAGCAAATAAAAATCTATAATTAACTTATAATCAAGAAATAGATGAGAATAGTATAACTAAAGATTTAAGGTGTCCATATTTCCAATTTCATTCTTATATAGGAAACTGACTTCATATATAACTTCATGTAGGAACTATGGCCGAAGAAAATCATACGAACGATCAAAGATCAAAATTGATTTCTATACTTTATTCAAGAGAATTAGTTTTAATTGATCTCTTCCCAATATATATTTCATCCATCCCCAATTAAGTGTCCTCAACCAACAAAACACAGCCGAGGAAATTGAATACTCTTTTTACCTCTAATTATTGCATGCAAAATCGAAAAAGTAAAGCATTTGTATTGGCCATAGGAGGTAGTATCATTTTATCATGAAATTCCGAAATGTAACATTTATTTAAAAATATTAAATAAGAATTAAGAATTAATAATCAAATCCAATCATGATTAAATTTGATTGGACGGACAAGATTAATCTATGGGAAAAAAATTAGAGTAATTTGCAATACCTTATGCAAGCAAGATAGTCATTTGTATGCATATGAATATATATATTATACTTGCATAAGTTAAGTAGTTTGATGAATAAGATATCTGGCGGTTATACCATATTTTTGCATGAAAGATTTGAAATTTGTGATACCATATCTTTGCATAAGATAATCATTTGCATGCACATAAATACATTATTCTTGCATAAGTTAAAGTAGTTATATGAATAAGGTATATGCCAAGTATAAGCGAGATTCTTCCATAATTGATTTAAAATTTGCTAAAAATCAAGATTCACTTATTAACTGAATCTGTTGAATTAAATGGATCAAGGATTATTTAATGGTAAACTAGTTAACTCATCTTTTTTGAGAACTTGAGAACTATGCATAAGACGTTGAAGATAATGCACAAAATGGTATAAAGTTGTACATAACGAAAACTTTCTAAAATTGTTGCACAACAAAATAATTTTAGAAAGTTTTCATTATGCACAACTTTATACGAAAACTTTCTAAAATTGTGCACAACATCATCTTCAACGTCTATATGCATCATGGTTCGCAGCAGTTCGCAGAGTCGCAAAAGATGTGATTCTCATTGATCCACTATATATATATATATATATATATAAGAGTTCAAATAAAACTTATTTTTCGTAAGAACCTAAGAACCAATGCACTTTATTTACGAGTTAATGAACTTTATGTATATAGTTACTGCACTATGAAATATTGATGAATAGTATTGTCTTTTATCAAAACTCAATGGTGCATTAGTTTTATACATAAAATGCATTAACTCTATACGTAAAGTGCATTGGTTTTTAGGTTCTTACGAAAAAATAGGTTTTTATTATAACCCAACATATATATATATATATATATATATGGAGTGAATCAAATGAGAACCACATCTTTTTTGCGAACTCTGCGAACCATGCATAAGAAGTTGAAGATGATGCACAAAACGGTATAAAGTTGTGGATAACGAAAACTTTCTAAAATTATTTTGTTGTGCAACAATTTTAGAAAGTTTTCGTTATGCACAACTTTATCTTGCTTTTGTGCATTATCTTCAACGTCTTATACATAGTTCTCAAGTTCTCAAAAAAGATGAGTTCTCACCGATCCAATATATATATATATATATGTTGATTATAAAGGGAACTACCTCTTAGATAAGAACTAAGAATCAATAACCACCGTTAGATTGAATAAGATCGGATGACTCACCGATCTCATAATTATTTAATGGTAAAATAGTTAAATCCCCAAATTTTTGCCATTTGAATATTTCACATTCTATTATTCGTTATTCTTGTAATTCATGTTGTTGTTCATATATTGAAAGTTCTTGTGCATGCTATCACATTCTAATTCGTTGTTATGTTCATGTAATTCGCATTGTTGTGCATGTAATCGTAATGATTGTGCATATAAAAACAATTATCGTAAATGAATATATAAATCCCTTGATTATATGGCTAAATGGTTACCATTAAAATATGAGGATAATAAATAATTTATAATTAATCTTAATCGTTAGATCATAAAAAATTGGATAGACCGCATTAATTTTTAATTCTATAAAAAGTTAGAGTTCTCATTTGATATATATATATATATATATATATATATATATATATATAAAGGTTTGGTTATAAAGAGAACTATCTCTTAAATAAGAACTAAGAACCAATAATCACCGTTAGATTGAATAAAATCAGACGATGACTCATAATTATTTAATGATAAAAATAGTTAAATCCCTAAATTTTTGTTATTTGGATCTTTCACGTTCTATTATTCGTTGTTTGTATAATTCATGTCATTATTCATATAATCGTTGTCCTTGCGTATGCTATCATATTCCAATTCATTGTTATGTTCATGTAATTCATGTTGTTGTGTATATAATCGTAGTGATTGTGCATATTGTTTTGCATGTTTTTGTTGTGTTTTTCTTTGTTTGTTTGTAACGATTTGGTTCATTTATGCTTAAGTTTTGAATATCTTTTTATTGGAATCATGTTCGTTTTGTTTTGTGTAGGGAATGTTCGCGTTTAAGCATTTTGAGCATAAAAACGCACGTGAAGTCGCGATCTGAAAAGACACCCGCGTCCGTGCTGCTGGCCCGGGTGCCGTGTCTCGTGGGCGCGTCCGTCGGCGTTGCGCGTCGGTGTGTCGTCGCTGGGCGCCGATGTGAAGTTGTCCAGAAAGACGCGCGCGTCGGTCTTTGCCTCGCGTCCGGCCTGGGCGTCAATCGCGAATCCATCGAGACAGCCAGCGTCCGACGCCGCCATGCGTCCGTGGCGGGCGAGTTAAGCCGTCGAGAGCGCGGCGCGTCCGCCGGCGGCCTCCGCTTCACGCCCGCGTCCGTGCTGGGTGCTCATTATTTGCTGGTTTGAAGACCTCGCGTCCGGCGCTGGGACTCCGTCCGGCGCTGGGCGTGAAAATCGGCAAATATATATAAGTTGTAACGCGTGAAACCCTAGTTCGGACTTCATATTATTTTTATTCCGTCAGTTTTTCTTTTGAACAAAGCTCTCCTCACTCGAATAGTTCTCCATTTATTTTCTAAGTAATTTTCTTGCATTGGATTGATTCAAGAGCTTGATTGAAGAGATTCATCAACGACTTTTACGATTGTAAGGATTATTATTCGATTTTACTTCCGTTGAATTGTTGGATAATGATTTCTATCGATTATAATTGTTTGATCCGTGAGATGAGCACGAACTAATTGTCTAACAGGGTTGGGTGATTCAAATTGATTGATTAATTATTTGTTTGATTGAGAATACCAATTGATTCCTAGGGTTTATTGTTGAATGATTGCTCTCTATTGAATTATTCATGTTTCGTGTATTATCGAGAGATAGATACGTGCATGATGGGAATTTACTACGTGATTGATCACCATTTGATTGTTTATGTTTCGTGTATTATCGAGAGATAGATACGTTGCATCATAGGAATAGATTGGATTAGATGTTACCGGAAACGAGACTCTAGTAGTTTATGTATTTGTGAAATTCGATAACCTAGGTTTAATCCACGGAACGAAAGTCGAGTGTTTGGATTGAGGTTAGAGAATTGCATGAATATGTAGATTTCTTAATCAAGCAATTAATCAATTAATCAAGGCGAAGAACCCTAATACCCTAGTTTTATCTCACAATCTTGAAGTATTGCTGTGCTATTGAACTGCTTAAACGCTTGGTTTGAATTGTTTGCGTGTTTATTTCCTGTTAATCTTAGTTTATCATCACCCCAATCAAGTTTAGGATTTAGATTTATAGCTTTTATCGTAACACATCATAAGCCTTGTTAAGTCTTCCTCGAGAGATTCGACTTGGGTCGACCTTACCACACTATAGGGACCTCGTACTATTGCGAGCGACTAAGTAGAACAATTTGGTCGGAACAAATTTTAGCGCCGTTGCCGGGGAAGGCTTTAGGCATTTTTTATTTTGTTATTTTCCCCTCCTATCTTCTATTTTTCTTTATTTATTTTTGTTTGGTTAATTCTTCCCACAGGTGCGCGTAATCCGTTTTCTTTACTTGTGTTTGTGTATGCTAGGTCGTCGAAGTCTTAAAAGGAAGTTGGCACTAGTGTTCGACAACATTCACAGGGTAGGAGAATTTAATCTTTCGAACTCGGAAGAAGAAGGCTCGTCTGAGAGTGAGACGAGTTCAGCGACAGTAGAGTACGAGAGTTTGGGGAGTAGATCTCCAATTGAAGAAGTCGTGCCAGAAGAAATGGAAGCAAATGGAGGAGCCCATGAAGAAGGAAACCCGAGGATGCATGATTTTGCTCGACCCGTCATTGGGGTGACAACGTCATGCATAGTCCTCGAGGATCCGCCCGCAACTATGAGTTGAAGCCCATCCACTTCAACCCGCCCGTCATTCTATGGGATGCTAGCGAGGATGCCTTGAACTTCATCCGGAGTTCTATGCGGTGGTTCACACTTTTCCACCGAACAGGCTTATGTAAGATCTGGCGAGAATGAGGTGTTTTCCCTACACCCTGAAAGATAGAGCCAAGACATGGTTGATGTCTCTACAGCCCGGTTCACCGACGAGTTGGCAAGCCGTGTATGATAAGTTCATGGGAAAGTACTACTCGAACCATAAGACACAAGAGTTGAGGGCTCGAGATAGCCACATTCAAGCGGATGGTGGAGAACTTATGCATGAGGCATGGGATCGGTTCAGTCGTTCTGAGAAGAGCGATGTCCGCATCACCATTACCCAGCTGAGCTTCTCAACCAGTTTTTCTATGATGGATTGACGATGGACTATCAATACATGATAGATAATGCGGTTGGAGGAGACATTGGAAACTACACTGCCGAGGATGTTAGCGAGATTCTCACTACTACAAAAATCAGTATAGACTACGCGTTATATGTGTAGTCTATGTGCGTTTCGTAGTGTAGAGAAAAGTGGTGTAGAGAAAAATAGGCGCGCATACACTACGCTTTTTATGCGTAGTCTATACCCACTATAGACCACGCCGCACACATAGACTACGCTTTTACGCGTAGTCTATACCCCATGCAGAACACAAAATTTCGCACATACACCACGCTTTTTGCGCGTAGTCTATACCCACTATGACCACGCCGCATATAGACTACATTTTTACGCGTAGTCTATACCAACAGACTACACAAAATTTCGCACACACCACGCTTTTTGCGTAGTCTATACCCACTATAGACCACGCCGCACATAGACTACGCCACGCGTAGTCTATACCCCATGAACTACACAAAATTTCGCACATACACTAAGCTTTTTTGCGTAGTCTATACCCACTATAGACTACGCTTTTGCACATAGACTACGCTTTTACGCCGTAGTCTATACCGACAGAACTACACAAAATTTTGCACATACACCACGCTTTCGGCGTAGTCTATATGTATTAACTACGGTTTTGAGTTTATTTACTACGGTTTAATGCCAAATTTACTACGCTTTTTCTATTACAACCGTAGTCGATTTAATAACAACTACGGTTTTCAATTTCAACCGTAGTTAATTTCTTTATTTGAACACGTACAATTAATAACGCACAAGCAAATGAGATTAAAATATACTTGCGACTACGTTCAAAATCACTATTCAAAATATACAACTGTTTTCATTTGCCTACAAAATCACTATACAAAATATACAACTGCTGTTTTCATTACACCTACAAAATCACTATACAAAATACTATGCACATCACATAACAAAACAATAAGAACCGTATCCTCCATATCACAGTACAAAATAATTCAAAAGATCAATAACTTACAACTAAAACATCACAAGACTATATGTGAAGAAGCATGAAATTTGCCCATTCAACGCGAGCTTCATCAATATCCTCTTGAGAGTAAGATCGATTTTGAAACTATTAACAATTCAAAAATAGAATATTAGCACTCTTGAATGAAAAAAATGATTATATTAAAGAAATGAAATGTTTATCTTACATGTGAACGTAAAGAAATGGAACCACTCTTCATAACTTCTTCAATTATATCTTTCATGAAGGCGTAGTACAAAGAACCCGCATTGCTTGGATCGGGATTGTCTTGGACACTTTTAAAATATCAAATATTAGCAACATGTAGATGTATATGAAATCCAACATAAAACAAATGTGATTTGATAAATGAAAATACCTTTACAATTTCCCAAGTTGGTTGCTTCTTCCTCTTTTCTCCAATTTTGCATTAAACATAAAATTGCCTTCAAGAAATTAATAGTAATTAGATACTACCACAAATACACACATTTCAAAGTACAATAAGCGATGTCGATAAATGCTCAAACATTATGTTCATGGCAATGCAAGAACAACATCACAATTCAAGTATAGTTTATACATAGAATTTACAATGTAACATCTTGTATCTTTTCGAATTTAGTATTCAAACTATGTACATATGTATGGAATCAACCCAATACGAATATTGCAATGTAACATACATAATATTCATTACCTATTGTATCTTCTTGAGAAGCGACCCACGAATATTATGCATACAATGTAGAACTTTAAAAGAAATTTAAGTTGCATCCTTTGATACTTTTTCCAAAGTATTCGGTTGAACAAATTTAAGTTGCATCCTTTGATGAAATTCCTATTCAATTTATTAGATATTTTGGTGGTTTTCTTATTATTTCTTGATCTATAGGGCAACATTTCGAGTTTTCGTGTCTTTTATCTTTTGGGTCATGGAGTGACTTGAATGGACCGTTCTTTGGAGTTTCTTGAGAAATTCTAGTCTTTGGTCCATCTGTAAGTGAGGATGAAATTGAAGTATCTCTTGGGTGTGACCTTCAGTGAACTACTACAACATTGACAAGGTATAAAGATTATTTATAATGTACCATTTCCATCTATATAATCTCTTGGGGCACTTTGGTCATTGATTGTTTATAGGTCTTGTGGGAGCCTTTTCTAGAGCCTTGGAAATTTCGGTTGAGCATGAGCGAGAAAGCAAGACGAGAGAGCTCTCTTGATGGCACTATCATGACATATCTACATCAATCTTGAATCCAAGACACATCTCAATTTGAATCTTAATGAACCTATTGTCGAGGTGCAATCTTTTTCTATTTTTTATGGCTTAGTGAAAGTCTTATAGCAGCTACACATGTCAAGGGATACCCCAAGTTTCAATATGGTATTGATTGTTCATACAAATGGTCATGCTCACTATAGTTGACTATAACTAATTCTATTAACTTGGCTTTTGCTGTTCTGCTTCAATTATCTTTTGACCTCTTTCTAGTATATATACACATATATATCAGTATATGCCTCAAAATTATGTAGCGCTGATGCATTTTAAAATTTGCTTAAGAAAGGATTTCTCAAGGGCAATTGAAATGGTCAAGGATGCGTGGAGCCTTACGTGTTTCATAACTGAAATATATTATATATATAAATATCGGTTTCTATGTATGTTCTTGTATCTCTAACCATCGAAGGGGGGCTGCTGATTTTGGGCTAGAGCTGCCATCCCCGTCCACTCAACTGATGAAGCCTTGGCGGGGGAGACCAAATTTGTCTTCTCACCGGTTAATCCGACCTGTTTACACAAAACATCAAGTATGAATGTGTGTAAATATGATACTATAAAAAGCCAAATATCCACTTGTTTTACCTTGTAAGACCATGTTAGCCTTGTCAAATCTCTGTCCCCACTCCTACGGTCCAATCCTCGAAATGCAATTCATTTTGAGAAATGCATGAAGTTCTTATCGGTTATTTAGTGTTATTGAAGTAGATGTTGTAAAAGATATTTCATTTCCTAGATTTTGTTTGTTTTAATCACAAATCCTTATCTATCTATAAAACCTACAATAGGAAGAATAGAACTTACCGTGGCTATGCTAAGAGGAGAAATCCTATTTTTCCTTAATATTACTCCTAATTTGTAGAATCCTAAGCATCATAAAAATTGGATCAAATCAATCCTATTTATATTTTAAAATTAGAAAAATGAAGAAGATGCAACTATGCTCAACCGACCGATTATGTAAATATATATAGATTGACTTTTTATATAAATAATCAAATATATTATATATATAAATATCACAAGCACATGAGTTTAATTTCCAAAATACGTGTTTCATAACTGAAATCGATTCTTTATCACATTAATTCTTCAATGAAATAGCTGCACACACCAAGAATAAGTTTGCAAGCTTGTGCATGAGAAATACGAGCAGTGCGGGCCGACAAGCCATCATTCCCAACTTGTTATTTGCGGTATGACCGGTCGGTTCAACAATATTTCAGGAAGATAATGTACTCTTTACTTAATAGAATCTTATACATACATACAATCATTGCTAATGAACATATGCATGAAAGATTCGTAAAGCTTCAATCTGAGTTATAGGATATGAAAGAGAAATGTTACTGCATTTCATCAAAGAAATAACATGATGAGAGTTAGGACTCTAATCAATCTAACAAGTGTTCCATATTAAACTTACTGAATAACAAAAGAAACAACCTGGAGTAATTTAATATTGTATAATGGTACTCGAAATGGAAAATGCTTAGATACAAAAGGGAATCAATCTAACTTACTGCATCACCCTCATGCTGCAAAGCCAAAACTTGAAGAGATGATTTTATCTGCATTTATATGAGGAATCAGGGCCCTATCCCACACAATATAGTTTTATGCCAAACATTTATCACAAGATTCCTTAGATAATGATTGGATTGGCACGTATACTGTTACTAAATACTATAATTAGTAATCACACTATGGCAACATAACTGTGCAACTCATTTGTAACATCCTAATCAAACAAAAACTGACACTTTCATCAAACAATAGCACTAAACTCTACCAAGTATTTTCAAAAGAAAACTATACTAAAGTACTTAACAAATGTAAAAAAATAATTGTTCCAAAGCTACAGTTAGGTGGCTTATCAGTTCCACATCTTTTTCCTTGGCAAGCACAACAATTTTGTCACCTTTACAAGTCTTCTAGCCACGCCTAATCTCAGTAGCACCACTTCCCACTTTCCAATTCTTTGCAGGTCCTACAACCATCACAAGTTTCAATTATTCTTCTCTTTCTTTGTATATTATAAAGATGATGCGACAACAAATTCACCAACCGGTAGCTAAATTTAAGTATATAAAGCGAAGGCGTGCAAGAAGGTATACTTTCACTCAAGTTATTTACGACATGTCGAGAACTTGAAGATATCCTGATTGCAAATGAAGGTGGCGGAAATGGTCCAATTAGGCTATTATTTGCAATGGATAAGAATTGAAGATCATGGCGGAGAAACTTTCAATGCCAAGAAAATTGAAGCTTTCAAAATTATTATTAGAGTAATCTACTTGTACGACTTGTAGTGGGGTAGGGAAACTCACCTCAAGTTGGTTTGAGTGTAAGTCCAAACAAGAAGAGAAGAACCGTAAATATTGTAAGGCTTTTAGAGATCCACCGAATATTACAAGAAAGGTTCAAACCGGTAAGTGAGCAACATAGTACTCTTTTTCTATAATAGTTTTTTCCATAAATAAAGGTAATGTAGTTTTCTGTATTTTTATTCTAGCCACTATATCATTCAATAGCAATCAAAGGCAATTGAGCTACAAGCGCTAGCAAACTTATCGCTAATTGAAAAATAAATAAATCCGTGCTAGAGTAGACATAAAAACTAGGAAAATGAATGCCAAGTTGAATGAGTTTACTTCATTCCAGTGCTTCTTCTTTTCAATTTAATGTGAATGAGTGCAAAAATGAAAGATCAAGTCTAATCCATATTAAGAGGCTGCTACAATCGAAAAATACAAAGAGTTGTCCACAATTCTCTACCTTAGTTTCGCAGATTGACTTTGTTTTTAGTTGAGATTAAAAATGTTGAAAACTAAACTAAGAATATTTATAAATATCATTTACAACCAAGACAACTAAGTCGCCGAAATAAAGTCACTTTAGTAGAGCAACAAAATTCAAAATCTCCACGAGCTAAAGTTTTTTTCAATTAAGCAATTAGTTTCAGTTTTAGGATAAAATTTCCAGCATTAATTGATTTTTATTTCAATAATACCATCACAAATAGGTAAAAACACATAAGCATAAGCTCAAATTCATTGCATACACTTTATAGTCCGCGACAACTTCACCATTCTTACAGCAGCCACAAGAGTGGAGTTGATGTGCGGCCTGCTGGCCATTCTGTTTGGAATGTTGCTACGACACTTTATACAAGTACGCTTTCCCTGCTTGATCCACTTCTCAAAGCATTTCAAACAAAAATTGTACCCACATGGCGTCTGGATGGTTTTTCAAACAAAACAAAATATCAACAACACAAAACACTTTAATTGACATTCAAGCAAATCTTAATTACATTCCCCTTCCATACAAATGATGTATTAATCACATATACAATATATGCATGTATTAAAACACAAAAATATATAACCCGATTTACATAGGATAAAAATATATAGAATCAACAAATCATAAATATCATATACTAGAAATGGACTTGATCGAAATGCCCAAATATCTTAAGCAAAACCCATACCGTAATAAAGCTCTCCTAAGCTCCATGCAGAAGAACACTTAAAGCTCTCGCCAATCACTCCCGAATATCACAAGAGTTGTCCTCTTTTACCATGAAGTTTCTCCACCATCGCTTTCAATCTTACCGCACAACAATCGCTGCGCTTTTTCTCGCTTTTCCGTCTCCGACAAGGAACCGTCGGCCTCGATCTCCCAGTTTTGGTGAACAAATCTTTCTTCTCCGTGTCATTCGACACAGGAGCTCCACCGAGGCCATCGCGGAGCGATCGGGCACTCGAAACCTAGAGCGAAATTTTTATCTCGGAAAGGCGGGCCGTGTGCCGTGGCGTGGCACACGAAGCAGCAGCAGAGTGGCCTCCTCCGACGGCTTGCATAAGACAGTGATGGGTTATTTAGGTGGCAAAGACCAATGCACGCAGAGACGGAAGAAGCGGATTACATACCGCAGCGGATGCGAGGCCGGCGGAAGGATGGGAGAAAGCGAGACCGGCGGCGGTGGCGATTTTACTGTTTGGTTGAGTTAGGGCTAGGACAATGCGTTGATTTTGAATTGTGATGGCAGGACTAACTCACACGTCGTGAGTTCCAAGACTATAATTATTTTTTTTTTTTAAATTTATGCCATAGACTACGCTTTTTTTAAAAAAACACGCACATAGACTACGCTTTTTAAGCGTAGTCTATACCCACTATAGACTACGCATTTAAGTATAGCGTAGTCTATATTTCAAAAAAATTCGCACATAGACTACACTTTTGATAAAAAAACGTAGTCTATACCTATAGACTACGCTTTTTACGAAAAAGCGTAGTCTATAAATGTAGAGAAAAGTGACATTTGTAGTAGTCTGAGACGTTAGCTGCAAACTCACAAAGGAGAAGTGCAGGACGAAGACCTGCTGCAGCAGCAAAAGAGATGACGCCCAATTATGAAGTGACACAGCAACTGGCGGATCTCACTCGTCAAGTGCAGCTATTGAGAACAATCGAACCTCGAAAGCACCTCCATTCCAAAGAAGAACAAGCGATGTCGATGGAAACTTGTGGAATATGTGGAAGCGGGGCATGGAGCTAACATGTGCCAAAGAACCGGTGAAATGGCATATGAAGAAGTACAAGTTAATGCTATGCGAGGTTTCCAACAAAGGGTACCAAAGAGAAATCGGCAGGCTATCCGTCGAGGCCGGACATGACCCTACTCAAATTCTTACAATCCCGGTGGAGAGATCACCCTAATTTTTCCTAGAGTCGAATCGAGGGGATCAAGTCGGGGTGCCGATTCGGACAAACAACTCTCGGCAAAATCAGCAACAACTTGAGGCACCCAATAAACCATCGCTTGAGGATTCTCTTAATACTTTTGTTCAAGCAAGCACTTTGAGATTTGAATCCTTGGAGGCATCTATCAAAAGAGTGGAGACTCAAGTGGGACAGTTGGCAACTCAAGTGGGACGGATGGTCGAACTGCTTAGCAATTAGCACGACGAGATCAAAGGGAAGTTTCTAGCTAATCGAGCATGCCAAGGCATATCGCTATGGAAGTGAGAACGAAGTGCAAGGCGATGAAGAGATCGGAGTAGAAGAAGACGACAGCTTCGCAGAGTCTATGAGCCACCTGTTCCATTTCCGAGCCGTCTGATAGTCGGAAGGAATGAGACGGGGAATATGAAGAAGGTGGTAGTTGAGAAGAAGAAGAAGCCCATTCTGCACCAACCCAAACCAAGGCAAAGCGATCCAGGTAGCTTTACTCTCAATGTTGTTTTTGGTAATGGGAGATCTGCATCGGGGATGCTGGATTTGGGTGCCGGGATAAATTTAATGTCCTTTTCTTTGTTTAACTCATTAAAACTTGGGGAGTTAAAACAAACAAGCATGCGATTAGAATTAGCCGAGGGAACTATTCGGTACCCGAAAGGTGTGATAGAAGATGTTTTAATAAGAATGGGTAACCTTTTAGTCTTAGTTGATTTTGTTGTCATTGATATGGGAGAAGGGACTGGAAAATATGAGAGTGGACATCCGTTGTTGTTAGGTAGGCCATTTATGGCTACAACAAATACCCAAATTGATTTCACTAAAGGATTGATAAGCTTGGCGGTTTTGGGAACAACGGAGACATTCCATGCTAGTAGTACGAGTGATAATTCTCCGCTTTACCATCGCATCATGGTTTTCTATAACTGCACTTGATACTTCGGACGAGTATAAGGTCTTGCAGGTACAGATGCCTAAGGAAGAAGTTGACAGTAAGACTGACCCCACACTCCAGGCTAAGTGTAAGAAAGATCGGGGTGAAGTACAAGTAGAGGATAAGTGGAAAGAGTCGCCACCTTACTCTCCGGAATATGGTTATCGCCTAGCAGAGGCGCGTTGGATAATGAGAGTCGGAGCGAAGCTTCTCGCTCGACAAAATTCAGCAAAATGAGGAACCAATGGTCGGGCTGGCGACGTTAAACCTAGCGCTTCGTGGGAGGCAACCCACGTTTATTTCCGTTTTGTTCTTGTTTTACCTTGATTTTTCTTGTGTTTCTGTTTTTGTCTTTGTTTGCTGTTTTGTAGGTGTTGTTTTGTGTTTGATGCCCCACCATTCCGGTTCTTCGTTTTCAAGGAAGTCGCCTCTACTCTATTCATTCTTTTATCTGCAATGAGGACCTTGCCTGTTTTAAGTGTGGGGGGTATCGTTTGGTTTTTCGTTTTTGTTTTGCCGTTTGTCGTTTCCCGTTTTGTTTGCGTTTTGTCGTTGTGTTTTGTCGTTTCTTAACTTTTTGTTTGGATTAGAGACGATTTTATCTTCTTGAAATCAATGGTGTATGAAGAATTATGCTTTAAGTTGAATTGATTGCGTTTTGATCTGAATTTCTTTGCATCTTGGTATATGGTTTTTAGTTTGATAATTCTTAGGCGTCAATTTGAACTGTGTGACATAATTAGGAAGCTGTGTTTAGACAAGGTGTGTGATCGGATGTCATATGCTTCGTAAATGGAACCCGTCTCTTGTATGATTTTCTAGAAAAAGTGGACAAAAAAAAAAAAATAAATAAATAAAATAAAAAATAAAAATAAAAATAAAAATAAAAAAATTTACGTTGTATGAATAAGTGGGCTTAAAATTCGAATAAGGGGCTCTACCCCTCTTGCTTGTGTTGTCTCTCGAATGGAGACTATTTGCTATGTGTATAGATATCTACGTTAGGATACTCGAGTGTACAACTTGAAGTTTCCACCTAACGATCATTGTCCTATAATCGGTTTTAAGTTCCATAAGTTCTTATTTGATTTTGTCATTGGGATATCTTACATGAAAGGGAACCATATAAGTGGTATATTGATTTCTGAGATCATGTTGAGTCGAAGCACAGCTATTCTATGATAAGTCACATGTTTGGATTGATGAATGAGGATCATTATATTGAGAACTATATTATTAAGATGCATTGAAGGAATGTGAATATGAGATTGATTCTATTTGAAGTATTGATTCTATGTGTACCACTCTTTTCAAAAAACTAAATTTGCTCGAGGACAAGCAAAGAGTTAAGTGTGGGGGAGTTGTTTTGCATGTTTTTGTTGTGTTTTTCTTTGTTTGTTTGTAATGATTTGGTTCCTATATGCTTAAGTTTTGAATATCTTTTATTGGAATCATGTTCGTTTTGTTTTGTGTAGGAATGTTCGCGTTTAAGCATTTTGAGCATAAAACGCACGTGAAGTTGCATTGGAAAAGACACCGCGTCCGCCGCTTGCGGCGTCCGGCGTTAGGTGCCGTGTCTCCGTGGGGTGCCTCGCGTTGGCCGCAGCATGTTCGCGCTGGGCGCCACCGAAGCTACCGAGAGCGCCCGCGTCGCGCCGCCTGCGTCCGTGGGCGCCGATGTGAAGTTGTCGAGAAGACGTCGCGTCGCGCCGCTCCGTCCGGCCGTTTGGGCGAATCTGCGAATCCGTCGAGCCCGCCATGCGTCCGTGGGCGGGGAGTTGAAGCCGTCCAGAGAAGGGCCGCTTCTGGCGCTGGCTTGCGTCCGGCGCTGGCCTCCGCTTCCACGCGCGCCCGCGTCCGGCGTTGGGTGCTCATTATTTGGCCTGGTTTCGAAGACCTCGCGTCCGGCGCTGGGATTCCGTCCGGCGCTGGGCATGAAATTCCGTGAATATATATAAGTTGTAACGCGTGAAACCCTAGTTCGGACTTCATATTATTTTTATCCGTCAGTTTTTCTTTTGAACAAAGCTCTCCTCACGCGAATAGTTCTCCATTTATTTTCTAAGTAATTTTCTTGCATTGGATTGATTCAAGAGCTTGATTGAAGAGATTCATCAACGACTTTTACGATTGTAAGGATTATTATTCGATTTTACTTCCGTTGAATTGTTGGATAATGATTTCTATCGATTATAATTGTTTGATCCGTGAGATGAGCATGAACTAATTGTCTACTAGGGTTGGGTGATTCAAATTGATTGATTAATTATTTGTTTGATTGAGAATACCAATTGATTCCTAGGGTTTATTGTTGAGTGATTGCTCTCTATTGAATTATTCATGTTTCGTGTATTATCAAGAGATAGATACGTGCATGATAGGAATTTGTTACGTGATTAATCACCATTTGATTGTTTATGTTTCGTGTATTATCGAGAGATAGATACGTTGCATCATAGGAATAGATTGGATTAGAGGTTACCGGAAACGGGACTCTAGTAGTTTATGTATTTGTGAAATTCGATAACCTAGGTTTAATCCACGGAACGAAAGTCGAGTGTTTGGATTGAGGTTAGAGAATTGCATGAATAGGTAGATTTCTTAATCAAGCAATTAATCAATTAATCAAGGCGAAGAACCCTAATACCCTAGTTTTATCTCACAATCTTGAAGTATTCCTGTGCTATTGAAGCTGCTTGAACTCTTGGTTTGAATTGTTTGCGTGTTTATTTCCTGTTAATCTTAGTTTATCATCACCCCAATCAAGTTTTGGATTTAGATTTATAGCTTTTATCGTAACACATCATAAGCCCTGTTAAGTCTTCCTCGAGAGATTCGACTTGGGTCGACCTTACCACACTATAGGGACCTCGTACTATTGCGAGCGACTAAGTAGAACAATTTGGTCGGAACACATATGAGAACGGTTACGTAAATGAATATATAAAATCACTTGATTATAAGACTAAACGGTTACCATTAAAATCGAGGATATAAACTATTTATAATTAATCTTTGGATTATAAAAAATGAATGGACCATATTAGATCTTGGTTCTAAAAAAAATTAGAGATCTCATTTCATCAACCCTCTATAATAAATAAATAAATAAATATATATATATATATATATATATATATATAGAGAGAGAGAGAGAGTGCTTATTGTAAAAAAACTCCTTAACATATAAATTACGAATTCATGAAATCGTCTGAATTCATCGTGTAAGTGTTTGAATTTTAAAAAAAAATCATCCCTCATGGGATTCGATCTCAAGTGTTTGAATCTATTAAGTAAGGTGATGAATTCACCGAAGATCTTTAAAAATCAATAGCTAAAAATGGTTCATATTTTATATTTTAAGATTGGTTTGTGCAACAAATTTATACATTTAGTGTAACAACTTTATACGTTCAATATTGCATTCTGATTTTCTTACCAATATGTGCATTCTTATGTGAACCACTCTCTCTATATATACATGGGTTGGATCCAGTGAGAACTCTATCATTTTTGAAAACTTGATAAATATGCACAAACGTATAAAGTTGATAAATAAAATTTATAAAGTCGTGCACAACGAAAACATTCCAAAATTGTTGCACAACAAAATAATTTTAGAAAGTTTTCGTTGTACACAACTTTATATTTTTTTTTGCATTATCTTTACATATCTTATACATAATTCACAGAGTTATCAAAAAATATGTAGTTCTCATTTGACTCACTCCACACACACACACACACACACACACACACATGTATATAGGAGATGGATCAGGTCGGAAATGATAATTTGATAGGAAATGATAATGAATTTGAGCCTTTGATTTGTTGGATCAATGGTTGAGATTTAATTTCGGTTGTGCTACAGTTTTATGTTTTGTGTGCTACGCGGATTACTGTGCAGCACTATAACCCTTCTTATACTACGCTGCAATGAAAGATGTGCTAAAGTAATATGTTTAACATATGTGCTATACGAAGAGATGAAATATGTGCTAAACTAATATGTGCAATATAGTAATTCTGATTGTGCTACACAAATATGAAAGATGTGTTAGACTTACATATACATTCATATTTCCTACAATAAGAAACTTTCTCACCATAACTCTCTCTCTCTCTCTCTCTCTCACACACACACACACATATATATATATATATATATGGAAGAGTTCAAATAAAAACCTATTTTTCATAAAAACCTAAAAACCAATGCATTTTATTTACAAAGTTAATGCACTTTATATATAAAGTTACTGCACTACGAAATATTTATGAATAGTGTTGTATTTTATCAGAACTCGAGGGTGCATTAGTTTTATATATAAAATGCATTAACTTTATATGAAAAGTTCATTGGTTTTTAATTTTTTACGAAAAAATAGGTTTTATTATAACTCAACCCTATATATATATATATATATAGAATGATGTTCAAATAAGAACCAATTTTAGCGTGAGAACTAAGAACCACGAAAATTCTTTACGAACAAAATGAATTTGCTATGAAAGTTAATGAATCCGTTGGGAAAGTTACTGAATCTAAAAATTCAGAATTTTTACCGAGGGTTCGAATCTCATGAGAGGCGAAAATTCTATTTTTTTTATTCAATAACTTTCCTTACGGATTCATCAAGTTTCACACCGAATTCATCATTTTTTGTTTTCATGTTCTCACAATAAAAATGGTTCTTACGTTAACCCTCCCTTATATATATAGGAGATGGTTCAAGTATGAAATGATAATTTGTTAAGAAATATGAATGAATCTGGGTCTTTGATTTGTCATATCAATGGTTGAGATTTAATTTCGGTTTTGTATTTCGTTTGCTACGCGGATTACTGTGCAGCACTATAACCCTTCATGTACTACGCTGTAATGAAAGATGTGCTAAACTAATATGTTAAGCATATGTGCTACGGATGGATGAAATATGTGCTAAACTAACATGTGCAATATAGTAATTCTGATTGTGCTACATAAATATGAAAATGTGTTATTATTTCTATTTTCGTACATTAAGAGCTTTCTCACCATAACCAAATCATATATATATATATATATATAACATGCAGTAGGATGTTGTAATGGTCCTAATGGGCCTAGGTGGAAGAGTTTTGTGCCCTACTCCATTTAAATAGGGTTAGAGAAGCCTCTGGATCAATCAGTCTTGACGTGTATAACATCTATACTTAGAAGTGTGGACCTAGAGGCTAGGTCTAGCTTGTGAATCCAAGACCAGCGTAATATTTTAGGATGAACACCATGACTTAGATGTGAAATTTGATTTGGCTTTTGGTTGAGATCGCAAATCTTTTAAAATATGGTTTATGGTTATAACATGGTTGAAGACATATATTTCTTAAAAGTTTTAGCTACTTAATTATGCTCTTAAAAAAGCTTTTATTTTGAAAGTAGTAGTTCTTAGGGATTTATATTGACGTATATATTAAGATCTTCCTTTACTAATTTCTTTCTGCAGTTTTATCATTTAAATTCCAATTTGTCATTTAAAGCTAGTTTATGAAAAACTAACAAAAATTATAAGCTATATACAACCAAATAGCCAAAATCGTATCATTTGGAACCTTCATCCATGAGTACGATTAACAGCATCGGGTTGCACTCTAGCATCTGCAGCTGACCCTTGGCAACCACAAAGGACATCTACAAACTTCATATCTCTATCACAAATGCCAAGACCATTTACAACTATATCTCATTTGTTCAATATCTTGATTTATCAACAGCTCAACCTTTACCCAAATGTATGTGAAAGTAAATATAACATAAGCTCTTGTATATTTATATTTTTGTATTAAACTAAATACTAGATTAGAGTTTAAATTGTGTAAAAATAATAATTACCTTAAATCATTTCCCTTGGATGCGTGAAATCATTAAAACTTATCCTTAACAATGCTTTCAATACCTGATGGATGTGCTTTGACACATGAAATCGTACTTGACAATCCTATTCTTCTTATGATGGGCTAGCATAGATAGAACATGGCAACTTTTTCTTCGATTGAAACATATCTTGAATGAGCTATAGTACACTTATGTGTTCCTTTAAGTAACATAGACAAGAAAATGCATTTCGATTCATTCGAAGACACAACTAATCTTCTCATAAGATGTACTTGGTTAGAAATCCAACTAATTATGTTGTATCTGTTGGGATTAATGATACGCAGCGGAATAAGCAGTCAAGAAACAGATCTAGATCTATAATTAAACATGCGATGAGCCCTATGAACACGATGATCGATGACTTACGTGTTTGTAACGCTTCCAAAGAATTAGTAAAGCTTCCGAGCTTCCAATGTATCCTTCGAGATCGTTTCCACAACTATGGTATCCACGTGTCTTTAATCAGCCGCAGGAACAATTCCTCGATATCAAGATTCAACGAGAGAAGCCAATAATCTCCTATTGAATATTGCAGTATTTTTGCTGTAGTGTGTTCTCTGTGTTTTCTTGTAACGTTAATCACAATGATTAACTTACTTTATAAGTGATAACCACCCACTACCTAGTTGTATGGGCTTTAGGTTTAATTAATTAAATGTCCAACAATTAATTAATTAGGCCCAATAATCTAATCTAGCCCATTTAACTTTCAATCTCCCACTTGGACTAGCATTAGACAACATACCGTGCACCATGTATATATCCTTGAACTGATTAACAATACACTTGATAGTGTGACTCAATAGGCCCCCATTACCGACGATAATCTAATCAAAGTCTGCACAAAACTCTTGGACTGCGTTTTACAGCGAACTCGATATATGACGGACGTTTACGTGGAAAACAGTAAACTAACCTTTACATGAAGTTTATGTAATATCCTTTCACTCATGACACACTCGATTGAGCCTAGGATTTTGCTATGTGTCTATCCGAATAGCTCAACCATTTTTCTCATCTTTATTATAAGACCCATATGATCATATTCAATTACTTTAATTGAATATATCTCTTGCATTGACCAATGACTTTATGGTCGAATAATATAGAGAAAATGAGTGCTCACTCGAAATTTAATCGAGGAATGAATTCCATTCTTGGCTCAACTACCATTTTCATTTGTCTCATGATGCACCCAATCCAAGCCGTGTCTTGCCACTCACAAGCGTTGCCTTGATCAAAGTACAACACTCAACAAACAAAATGTGTAATGACCTCAAGTCTAAGGACTATTACATACTCCACACACTAAGAAATCGTAGACATCAAACAAATGATTTAATAGTGGGGTATATCAATACTCTCCAAAGTATTCATGTGTCTATCACGGATATCAAATATCTCGTAGTTGTGAGAACCACTACATTCTCTAAGAATGTGATGCAGACCACATGCTAACCTATAACATATCATCAATATCTCATTCTTGATGATCATTGGTTAGGACTATTTTAGAATTATACTATATCATTGATGTCTCACAGCAAAAATGACAGTGATAATTCAAGGGAACAAATAAGAGAATAACGACAAACATCAAAATAATTATTCCATTAAATGCACAAAACCCATAGATAAAACTTTATCTTCGATTGTGATCAAAAGTAAGTATGTCTCAACAAATGAGTTTCTAAAACATACAAACTTTAAACTCCCACTGAATCAAAGCCAACATCCCATATGTACAACACACAAGCTCTCAATGACTTGGTAAAAGGGTCAGCTAAGATATCGTCAGTGGGTACTCTTTCTAATTTTACATTGCTCATTTCTATTATTTCTCTAATCAGATGATATCGACTTGGAACATGCTTGTTCCTGTTTGAAAACTAGCATCAGTGTACCCAGTCACTGATAGCTCTGGCTGCTCACCATAGACTAAGAATTATTCTTTAGTCCTTCTAAGGTACTTAAGAAGAGTCTTAGCAATTTAACAATTTGTCTATGTAAGTGGATTGTGACAGCCCCAACAATCTATTAGGTCTATCCCGATAGATCTTTATCCCAAGGATGTAGGAGGCCTCACCGAGATCCTTCATCATAAGGATTTAGACAGCCAGTCTTACACGGATTGCATCATGGATCTGTCGCTTCCCATAATCAGAATGTCATCGACATATATGACCAGGTAGACAACGTTTCCATTCTCGCGCTTACTATAAACGCAATGGTCCTCTTTGTTTCTGACAAAGTCAAACAATTTGATAGCTCTGTCAAAACAAATATTCCAACTCCTAGATGCTTGCTAAGTCCATAAATGGCTGTCCTCGATGCATCGAGCCACATCTTTGAATCGGTGCCAGACACCGCTTCATTATAGGTCTTAGGTTCATCATCATCCGATTCGACCTCATCATCTTGGTTCTCAACCATTAGATTCAATCTTTCGGGTGCACGACGAGTCCTCTGTGGCCTATTGAGTTGGGTTGTTTGCGCATGTTCATGCTGTTCATTTTGAACGTGGGTAGGCTCCTCCGTGTTGACTTCTTCAACATTTTGGAGATTCTCAAGAATTTCTTCATGAATTTCTTGAGGTGGAGGTGGCACAACTATTGTGTCATCTTGTATTTGATAAGTTTCATTGTCTTGAGGTGACCCTCTAAGAGTCATTTTCCTCTCAATAGATCGTCAAATACTCCCACTGAATTCTTGTTCACTCCATTGAACAATCTTTCATCCTCTGTGTTGTTTTGTGGTTCTCGAATTTCTTCAAGATCTACCTCGTTGTGACCTTGTTCCTTGGAAACATATGAGTCCTTAAGAAACGTCACATTCCTAGAAATGATCACCTTGTGATCTCCATGTGAGTAGAATTCATATCCTCTAGTTTCCTTAGGATATCCCACAAGATAACACTTCTCACTTTTGGATTCCAACTTGTCAGTCAGCATTTTCTTAACAAAAGCAGGACAACCCCAGGTCCGCATATAGTTAAGATTTGCTCTTTTCACTTACCATATCTCATATGGTGTTTTCTCGACTGATTTAGAAGGAACCCTATTTAAAATATGAGCAACGGTAAGTAAGGCACGGCCCCAAATGAATAAAGGGAGACTAGCGAAACTCGTCATGGATCGAACCATGTCTAATAAGGTTCGATTTCTTCTCTCGGATACACCATTCAGTTGTGGTGTTCCCGGAGGAGTCCAGTCTGACCGGATTCCATGTGATTTCAAGTAATCAATAAATTCTCGGCTTAAGTATTCCACTCCTCGATCCGATCGAAGATTCTTGATACTTTTACCAAGTTGTTTCTCGACTTCTAACTTAAACTCCTTAAATTTATCAAGCGCTCCAGATTTGTGTTTCATCAGATACACATACCCAAACCTTGAATAATAATCAGTAAAAGTTATGAAGTACGAATATCCACCTTTTGCTTGAGTTGGAAACGGTCCACACACATCTGAGTGGATCAACTCTAACAATTCTTTGGCTCGTAACCCTTTCCCAAAAATGGTTTTTTAGTCATTTTCCATTTGAGACATGATTCACAAGCAACATATGATTCAAAATCAAATGGTGTGAGATAATCTAATTTTCTCAATCTTGCTATCATTTTCTCATTGATATGACCAAGTCTACAATGCCAAAGATAAGTAGCATTATTCGTATTACTTAGCTTAGGTCGTTTGTTTTGCACATTGAGAATATTTTGTTCACATTCAAGCATATATAAACCATTCGAAAGAAAAGCATTTCCATAAAACATTCCATTAAGGAAAACGTGCAACAACTGTTTCCAAAATTAAAGGAAAATCCTTCAATGTCTAACATATGAATGGAAATAATATTCTTTGAAATAGCAAGAACAAAATAATAATCATGTAAATATAGTCTATATCCCGAAGGAAGATCTAATCTATAAGTCCTCACGCGTTCAGCAACAACTATTGCTCCATTTCCCACGCGCAGATCGACTGCCCCAGGAGTCACATTTCTGCTATCACTTAGCCCCTGCACATTATTACAAATGTGTGAGCCACAGCCGGTATCTAATACCCAAGAATGTGAATTATATATAGACATATTTATCTCAACGAAAAACATACCTGAGCTACCACCCATTGCACCTTGTGCCTTAAATTTTGGGCAGTCTCTCTTCCAGTGCCCCTTTCTCATGACAGAATAGGCACTCATCATCTGCTAACGTCGGTTTCTTCTTTTGAGCCCCTCCACTCTTCTTAGGCTTCGAGACATTTGATGCCTTCTTCTTGTTTTTCTTTTGCTTTGCAGAAGAGCTCACCATGAGCACGATTTGCCATCGAGTAGAGGACTCGTAAGTCTTCAACATATTGTGAAGATCGGTCAATCCCACCTTTGTGTTGTTCATATTGAAATTCACTATGAAATTGCAAATGAATCCTAGAGCGATTGCAAAACGGGTTTGTTGAGACATTGGGTGGCGAGTCGTTCCAATCGACGACCTCTCAATCAATCCTATCATCTTCAATACATGTTCGAGATCTTGCTCCTATCATGAGCGTGCATCAAGAGATCCGGAGTATTTCAAACTCCGGTGTTTGTGCTTGTGAGACAAACAAACTCTTCAATCTTGAATCATTTCATAGGGTAGCATGTATTCATGTTGCCTTTGGAGTTCCAAACTCATAGAAGTCAACATAATACCCTGAGCCGACGTAGCATCATCAACGTGCTTCTCATGAGCAACCCAGTCAAACGTGGCATACTCAGGAGAAAGCTCATCGGGGATGGTACTGATTGGTTTGTCCAAGACGTACTCAATCTTATCCGTCTTTAACACCAAGCGTAGGTAACGTAGCCAATCCGGATAGTTTGACCCAGTCAACAAATTTGTTTCCACCAAATATTTATATAACATAGTCGACATCGTAACTGAAACGAAAAATAAAGAAACAGCAAATTAGAACAAAGTAAACACAGATCACAATCGTATCACTAATCAAACAAGAGTTTATTGTATTGATTAGCTCCCACTAATTTTAACATTTATTGCACCCCCAAATGCAAAATACGGATTTATAATAAATATAAATCTTAGTAGTCCAAGATCCAAGTCAATATTATTGTAGCCTGCGTCGATGACTACAAATAATATCACTCAAGAGCCTCAAAGCCAATTGCGGTGACAGTTTGCATCGATTAAGTCTGCATCATTGCGACCTCTGCGGTGATGACCACAATAATGACACTTGGTCGGTTTTGAATCCGAATGCAACAAAAAATCCTCAATTCTTGGTTTATTAATCCAATTAATATGTGTCCACTAATTATCTTGATCACGAGGGCGATACAAAATAATTAAGCAAGTCAACCCCATCACACGATGCTAACCATACATCTATGAGTGAGCCTTGGCCTTGTAGTTTTGGGAGTAAACACGAGGGTGTAAAACTCTTGGACGAAAAAGGTTATTGACTCAAACAATTATGATGGACGACACGTTTTGTTTCAAAAACAAGACTTGTATTTAGTGGGGATAAAACATGTGATACTAATTGTTTATTCAATATCCAATATTAAATTGAAACAACCATCGAGCGCCGCCTACCAGGCATAAAATACGGACCACATATATTGGGCGCCGCCTACCCAAACATAGTAACACGGACTACAAGTATTGGGCGCCGCCTACCCAAATATAAAAGCGGTCTCTAACTACTATAATTAAAATATAAGCATAAAATCAAATATCATGCTTATCACAGAACAACAGCAAATAGGGCTCAACGAATAAATTCATTAATCTAATTAATAATTTAATTCTCTAATTAAAAGTGGATTTAGGCATTTATATTAATTCCAAATTAATATAAATATTCATTTAGCATTATTATTTCTGAAATAATAATCTAATACGATTTATTAATCTAATTAATAGATCAATTCTCTAATTTATGAACATTAGTAAATCATATTAATTCTAAATTAATATAAAATCAAATTTTATACTATTATTTCAAAATAATAATAAATTTAAAATTTATTAATCTAATTAATAAATTAATGTCCAAAATCGTGATTAGATTTATTAATTCTAAATTAATAAAATCAATCATTGTACACTAGTAAATTATATTAATTCTAAATTAATATAAAATCAAACCTTATATTATTATTTCAAAAATAATAATAAAGTTTAAAATTTATTAATCTAATTAATAAATTAATTTCTAAAATTGTGATTAAATTTATTAATTCTAAATTAATAAATTAAATCCATGTACATAAGTAGATTGTATTAATTCTAAATTAATACAAAATCGAAATTAATGTTATTATTTCGAAAATAATAATACCAAACAAAATTTATTAATCCAATTAATAAATTAATTTGTGTAATTGGAAATTGAATTTTATTAATTCTAAATTAACAAAATCGTTTTTTTTTTTATAAACTGTGACAACCCAAAGTGGGCTGACACAAAAAACGGCCCAAAAACACACTGCCCCAATTGCCGCGGCCCAGCAGCAAAAGGAAGCTCACAGCCCGCGGTCGCAACGGCCCAGCGAGCGTTCGCGCAAAGCCCAGCCCAACGCGAAAGACGGACGCCCACATGCGCGAAGCCCAGCGAAAGCCTCGGCCCAGCATCAGGCGAAGCCCAGCCCCCAGGTGCCCCAGCGTGCGACGCGCCCCAGCGCGCGACGGCCCGGAGGCCCGATGCCCGAGACCCAGCCGCCCACACCCGGATCGAAGCCCATACGCCCAGACGCACGACGCGGCCCAGCGCGCGCGGTGGCCCAGGGTGCGAGTTAGGGTTTCTGTGCGCGCCGTCGCGCCGCCGTCCCTTTCACGCGTTCCGCCGTCGTCTCCTCCGACCCCGCCAACGCCCACCGCCCGCAGAAAGTCCAGCGTCGGCACTAGCGCACGCCCAGCGTGCGACAGACTCCACCGGCGCTCTGTCCTTCTCCTTCCCTCTCCTCCCGTCGCGACGGCGAGAAGAGGCTTCAACGTCACCACCGCGGCGTTTTAAGAGAGTTCGAGGAGCAGCAGCTGTGCTCGACGGCGGCGACGAGCGCGACGCCTCGCGCCGCGTCGTCGACCACCGTCCGTGAGACACAACCCGATGCCGGCGAGGAAGGGTTGAGGCGGCGGTGAAACGGCCAATTTTCGGCAAATCCAATTTCCAAATTACAGATTCAAAATCAGATTTTCGATTTTCTTTTTCCTTTTCGTTTTTTTTAATAAAACAGATTAAACAAAAGAAAAACAAACGAAATAAAAAATCGAAAATACGAAATTCAAAATTTCGATTAATCCACAATTAATAGAACATGAATTAATTATAAATCGAACCAGAACGACGATACTGGCTGTTCGGATTCGTTGACCTCATCTAATGATACGCAATGGAATAAGCGATCAAGCGATCTATCTGATCTATAATTAAACGTCGTCGATGGCGATATCTATGAACACGATGATCGATGACTTACGTGTTTGTAACGCTTTCAAAGAATTAGTAAAGCTTCCGAACTTCCAATGTATCATTCGAGATCGTTTCCACAACTATGGTATCCACGTGTCTTTAATCAAAACAATGACTAGTTAGTCCAGCGGCAACTTTGTCAACTTAAAACTATGTTTCTTATCCTTTCTTCAGGTGCTGTTATTAGAGTTTGAATTGGGCACACACAAAGATACAAACTTAAATATGCTCTAAAAGGCCTAAATCATAATATTCAAAGTGATAACATTTGGTTCGGTTATTTCAAAAAACACCTTGATCGTAGAATTTTAAGACTCAAAATTTCAGAAAATTATTTATGATTTTGTTAAACGAGTGAGGAAAACATCTGTTGCAGTTACTCGGCCAACATAAAATTTCTGCATAGAAACGAGTTTATGAATCCAAGAAATACTTCGCAGAATATGAGAAAGTTCTTATGTTTCATCTACTAGCAAACAATCCGGATTAGTATTCAAATATTGGATTTTGACTAATATGGCTAAAAGAAACGATACAAATTAATGAAATGCCAAAAAAGACTAATCTTTGTGTGTGTATTAGCTTGAAATCAAAGATCTTATGTTCGAATTCATCGTGACGCGATCTTAACTGACAAAATAAAAGACAAACCTTCTAAGATGAATAGCCGGACGAACTCCGCAAAGTTAAAAGCGGTAGCGCTGGCGGGAGCAAAATATGATGTTGAAGTAATATTTTTATAATTCATTTTTATATTATTTATATCACTTCAAAAGATGGCATGCAGGACTGCACAAATTTCTATCTAATTTGTCGGGCCTTTGCATTATAAAAAGTTATGTAATTTGAAGCAAATAAGATCTTAGGATGTACTGCCTCTTCCAAAAATGTTAGTTCAAAGCTTGTGAGTTTGAGGAATTTGTAAAATTGATTCATTTTTAAAATGAGATAATAATAATGGAATAACTAAAAAAAACGAGTCAACATTTTTGGGAGGAAAATAATATTATTTATATTATACATCTTTTAATATTTGTAGCTCTTGGACTATTATTAAGCCCAGCTGGATATCTTCAGTCTAGCCCATGTCCAATTTATCTTGTTTAACCTCATTCATCTTCCACAAGAATAAATTGGGCTCTCTAACCAGGCTAAATTTTTCTATTATTTTCATATCCAAACCATAATTTTAAGTCATTATATCCAATCTCTCTTCCATTTCTCTGTTTCATTAACAGGATTAATGCTATTCTGCCGCACAGAATTTTCTAGCAACTACTACAATTTTGAGGAAAAATAAAATCCGAACTTGTGAAATATAATGAGATATGTACATCCATCTTAATATTCAATTCTTCGTATTCTGATTCACACTCAGTTACATTGTTAGTCTGACATACAGGATGAAATAAATCAAGGCACATTTTCCCCAAATATAAATTGATGGCAAAGAAAATCAAATGATGATGATCAATCACAAGGATCTAGGAGGCTTCTCAAGCAATGCAGAGAGAAACACTTGATCCTTAGACTTGGGAGCAATAACCCACCTATGTTTTCTATACCTAAACTGCAAGAACATATACATGTAGTCATCCAAATCCTTCCTCTCACAAAAGAACCGATCGATCCACAGCAACCCACCCGGCCTCAAAACCCGGTCCCAATCGAACAATATGAAATCGAGCAACTGCAGATCGATCCACCCGTCCATGAACCCGGTTGAGTGGATAATATCCATCGTGTTATCGAAAAGCGGCAACCGTTGATTCAACGTTACGTATAACGGGATCAGCCCCCTCAAGGCGATCATCTCGTTGAAGGGGGCCCCGAGGTTCAATGCCGTGGAGACTATGGTCACGTTCTGCTCCCTCATCCGGGCAGCGAACGTGCCCGTCCCGACACCGAAATCGAGCCCGATCCGGATCTCCCCGGGCTTTAGCCCGAGGACGTCTGGGATCAGAAAATCAACTGGCAATGTTGAGTTGACCACCCATTTTTTCTTCTCCTTTTCCATCTCGAAGCACCCGGTGCATTTCGAGTAGCCTCTCTTGGAATTTTTGCTCGAGAGGCACTCGAAGTTGCGGCATTGGTAGTTGCTCCACCTCACATTGCGGCCCTCTGGCATTTGCCAAAGAGACACATTGATGGGGTGGGGCCTCAAGTAGAGCTTTGAGGCTCTACTTAAGCACCTCCTCCGTGGCAGTGGGTCACAGCCGCGGAGCATGAGCTTTTGGCCCTGGAGCCAGTCGTCCTTGCAGTAGGACCCAACGTCGTAGTCCATGTACTCCTCCACCTCGTCCTTGATCCGCGCGCACGCGTGGCCCACCGAGTTGTAGACCCGGTCCGTGCCATAGATGTTCACCTTCCCCACCCGGTTCGACTTCGGGGTGATGTACTTCCTCATCTCCTCGATGGTGAACGCATTGATCAACGGATCCTCAACCAGCGTCGAGTTCTCGACCCGTGGCAGCCGGATCTGGCGCAGGGCGATGTGGGCGCGGTAGAGCGGCCGAATCACCTCTTCTTCTAGAAACTTCTTGTGCTCGAATTTTGAGATGTTGGTGTTCTGCAGTTGCTCGGCGCCGTCTTTGTCCATTTTTTGCACCGCGGATTCGAGCTTTTCCTGTAGGTTTTCCATTTTTTCGAGAACTTCGCTGACTCTGGCGGCCAGTGCGGCCAAGTCGACGCCGTCGGAGACGACGGACGAGCCGTGAAAATGGCGGCAGATGTCGTCGTTTTGCAGGAAAAAACCGGCGGCGTAGAATCTGGAGAGAGTCGAGATGCTGACGATTATAACCAGACCTCCTAAAAGAATCTGAATCCATCCCATTATTCTGCCTAATCTACATTTGGGAAAGCATGATTTCGCCATACTTTTCCCCCAAATCACAAACCTAGATTTAGTGGAGGTACTAAAATGAGTTGGGAGAAGCTTAGAAAATAGATACGTGATTAATTTTGGGATCTATCACGAATGGAATGAATCATACGCTTGCTACGTGCTTTAGAGCTGGAAATCCGTAAACTGTAAGGGTAAGAGCATTGAACATGGAAATCTGGGTGTTAATCTCGTTGAGGAAACCAATAAGCCAAAAAAAGATGTAAGAAAAAAAGCTCGAAATATGTCAAGTTGGGGGTATAATTTATAGGGTTCGAAACTTATATAGCCATATTTGTCAAATCATATACCACTGATATCCATTTTAAAAATTTACTACATTCTATACCCAATTTACTAAATTAATGTATTTTTCTGCAAAAAGTAAATGGTTGATGTGAAGGATGAATCTGATTCTTTCTTTGTTAGAATCTGTGTCAATTCAAACAAAAAAGCACTCGATTTTTGCAATCATTTTGACTTGACTCTGTTTCTTTATACACTTCGGTCCCCCTCTTCTGAGTTTTGCAAAATTAAAACAAAAAAGCACTCACTTATTTTTTACAGAAGTTTGGCTTCTCTTCTAGTTTTTAAAAATTTTGAATTTATAGAAGTTTGGCTTCCTGGTTTTCAAAATTTGAAAGATAAGAAGAGAGGAAGAAAGATCTGTCATTCGTGAAGAACAACCCATTCCGTGAAGAACAACCCGAAATATAGAAGTTTGCACGAGTCATTCAGGAGGTAATTTCTAATTTTCCTCGCCAAAATCAGTAATTTTTCAATATATACATATATTTCGCCACACGATGTACCCATCTTTGTGAAATTATATTCCACTCATATCCATTAATAAAATTTACTACACCACATACCAATTTCATTAAATTACTATATCTCTCCCACGACCGGAAAGTTCAATTTGTCGATCGGAGACAACAAATTAATTGATTCTTGAATTAATTTGTTGTCTCGATCGATTATTGAACTTTCCGATCGATGAAGGCTCTCTCCGTTCGTGGGAGAGAAGCCTTCACCGATCGGAAAGTTCAATTGGTCGATCGGAGAATTCTAATAATTAGTTATTAATAATTAGTTATTAATTGAATTATTTAATTTTCTAATTATTAGTTATTAATTGAAATAATTATTAGTTATTAATTGAAATTATTAATTGAATTTTGTAATGATGCGGTATTATTTTCAAGGCAATATGTCGATTTACTGGGGTATGTTTTCGTGTGAACCCTTAGTTATTTTGTAATTGAGATTGGATAAATGTTGGTAGATGTGATTGAATAATATGATTGTATATGATTGAATATGAGTAGTTGAATTATGTTATTGAGATTGGATAAATGTTGGTAAATGTTATTGAATAATATGATTGTATATAATTGAATATGAATACGTTGAATTATGTTATTGAGTATGTTAATATTGTTTATGGCTTGTATGTTTTCGAGATATCTGTTTTGGAATATGATTGAATAAATAGCGTTTATGATATATGATTGAATAATATTTCATTTATGGTTTAGAATGGTTAAATTCTATTACTTAATTATGGTCAGTTTTTGATAGGTGATTTGTAGAGATTGAGTTCTAATCATTTTTTATAATTGTATGATATGATGTTTATTGATGCGAATTATATACAAATGAAATAATTATTGTAGTAGTTTGTTGGTTTGTTGTACGTTGTGTAATATGTGACATTGATATAATTGTAGGTCGATCCTGTTTTCTTGAGGCCTACCACGATAAATGTGGTGGCGGATGTAAAGACTTATTATAGGATGATTATTTTAAGTATATTAAGAATGTCTTGCTAGATAAGAGCGTGAAGAGTTGGTAGATATGTTTAGGGGGTTGCTTTGGTCATCCGATTGATTGGACTCCCGACTAAGTCTAGTTTTCTTTGCACCATTTAGTCTCCGTCGATAGAGCCTACGATCCGGAGATGTATTTTTCATCAATGGAAGATATATATGTTTTCCATTAAAGATTATGCTCTAGTCACCGCCCGCAATTTGGGTCATCATCATTTGATCCCACACTGACTACGACTTGAGCGACGTTGAGGTCTATAGCCTTTTTATGGGGCACACAGTTACATTACGTAATCTAGTAGATAGATTTTGTAGTAGTGATTTTAGTGATGATGTAGATCTTCGTCACTATTTACGTGGCCCACGTTATTACCCTCTATGGGTTCGTATTTGGATACGATACGGGAAGATAATAGCTGATTGGGTTTGGGCATTGGTTGACGATCCGAGGCGTTTTGCCGATTTCGTGGGGGCCTACGGTTACGGATATTGAGATATTATACTGACGGATGTCAACCTAATGCTCAATACCACTTTTACGGACCGATCTGGGCACTATATGCTTGGTCACCGAGATCATACCAGCTTGGGAAGTATAGTGGGACGACATCAATCCCACAACAGATCCAGAGTGTTGAGGTGGAAGTTCAAGAGTAGGCTCTCACCGCGACTTCTGATCACTTTTGAGCAAGAGGTATGAATTTTATTATAATTTTAAATCATGTATGAGGTATTGTATTTATTAGAATATTAAATAACATCTTTCAATTTATTATAGGTCGGTTATCATCTCACATCCATCGAGCCGACTCATTCGAGGTTAGCACCGTTCTTGGGTGTCATCTCACACCCTCTCCACTCGGTGTGAATTTTGTTATACCGTCAAATCCTTTGAGGAGGGACGGATTCCCTTCTCGTCGTGGTGTGTCTCATCCACCTCCGGTGTATGAGCCTCGGCGAGACGCCGAGTTAGGAGGGCTCCACGGTTTGTTGAGGATCCCGATCTTCGGGGTCTCCATCGAGCGAGCCTCGAGCCTTCGCCGATACCCGGCCGAGAGGACATCGTCGGTTGGGTTCGTTGAGGTTCCGGTTGTTGATGAGCTGCGCGCCATATGTGGATAGCCGTCCATCCGCTGAGAGCGGGATACGGAAGACATACCGAGGAGGCTTCATCGAGCGGTGGTGGTCGGCACCTGTATGTCTTAGTTCGCCGATCGTCGTTGGATTCGAGAATCTATCCGGAATCTGTCCGGGAGGAGGACGAAAGGCGACGCATCGAGAGGTCTATCGAAGACAAATTTATTCCAAAGATAAAGAAGTGGTTTGAAAACCTCTTAGAAGACTCGATGTGGTTGCACACATAGGGACGATACTGCTACACATGCACTCATGTCCCACGTCATCCGGCGACGACGACGAGAGGTGAAGATCAGGAGACCACATCACCGCCCAGTCCAGATGTCCCTCGAGACAGTGGACATATTGAGCCTACCGAGGCAAAGATCAGATCGCCCAGTGATACCCCTCCCCGCTACTCTCACCAGATCCATGGTACCAGTCCTGGAACTACATCTCATCATTCCATGATGGGACTGGACCTATTTAGTGATCTGACGCCTCAGGACGTCGTGAGGCAGACTTTCGAGCCCGTGCAGCAGCAGTTGGAGCAACAGGTAACTATTAAGTCTCATATTTGGCAGTTTATAATATTTCATTATATTTGTTATGTTTTCATTTTCCTAAATTAAATGTTTGTAGTTCGGGATCACGAGAGGTGAGCAGGCACGGAGACCTTGGTGTAATGAGGTCACCATACGTGAATAGCCCGATGCCACGTCCATTATCCGGTGACATAGTGATAAATTACCAGCGTTTCTTGAACACAAATAAGGCAACGATGGTTGTTCGGGGTACTGATCGACAAGTCCAGGTTGCATTTTTCGTGAATATCGAAATGCCAGAGAGGCGTTTTGATGTTCGGGTACGTTTTTATACAATATGCTTCGTTTTTTTTAAGTACATCTACTTATATTGATATGTATCCCTAAAATAATTTTGCAGGTCGTCGATCTATTCATGGTGTATTTGAGGATGAGACTCGATGCCGGGATCGACGTATTGGATGGGGTGGATTATCAAAACACAATCATCCTCGATCTTGGTTTTTCGTAAGTCTTTAATACAATCAATATATAGTATATATGTGTAGTATCTCTAATTACTTAATTTTCAATGTTGAATAGATGTTTCTGCAAAATCAATGGTCCGAGGTACACGCAATGCTTTCGTCCTACATTCAAGACCCGCGTGAGGCACCATTGATCATGACCCCTGAGAGCATTGCTTCTACATGGCAGCCACCATCGCATTGGATAGCGGTTGTCCTCGGCATGACGGGTTATACATCATGGTTACGTGCACGCAGTAACCTTATTTAATACAATAAATATTAATTTATCTAAATGGTTACGTGTCCTTGTTTATTTTATCTAAATATTAATTTTATAGATCATTATCCTTGCGTCATCGAGCGGCGTTTCGCGATAATGCGCGTGGATATGCACTACGGTCATTGCGTCTTTGTTTGACTCGCGTATTTGGAGGATGGACCGGGATCAAGTGGATGCGAGGATGATGGACTTCGTGTGCCGACTAGATTATTGCGGCCGCTTTCTTCTCTTCACTAGATGGTTCGAGGCTAACTCCCACCGAGATACCACCATGGAATAATGATGCGATTATTACACGAGCTGCCTCTTCAGAGGTATTTGACCAGGAAGACGATTTCAGTGATGGTCCATTTGCGTGCATGACTGTGGAACGTCTTATTTCTGGTTCACCAAGCATCGAATGGGGTACGTCTAATGTTGTAGCATATAGACATAAAGTAGGTGGAAATATATATGAGATATGTGATCCATATAAGAAGCCGAGAGGAAGAGGAAGAGGTAGAAATTAGCATGTACTGGTATATTGGTATGTATTTGTATATTGGTATGTATTGGTATATTGGATGCAAATGGATGTTCATATTATTTATCGAATATTTGATTATACGATAGTTATTAATCCTCGTTGAATGAATTTGTGTGCTGTTTTTGAAGAATCATACACTTTAACCTATCGATCAAGAACAAGATATCGAAAACGTAAATCTCAAACTAAACATAAATCTTAGGACTCGGTTTAAGTCAATGTTAGGTGAATCGTTAAACATACACTTTAACCTATAAAGCAACGAGCTTAATCGATAAGATAGTCTATCGAGAAATGAACAAAGCGGTCTCCAAAGCAGGCGGAAGGGAAGCAGAATCAAGACTAACATGCATCCGTCGATGTAGATAAAATAAGCAACGGAAATCACATACTAGCACTCCATTAGTACTAAAAACTCGTGAAGATCAAAGTTTTCACCGCTATTCAAACAAACAAACGTGCTCAAAAAGAAAATGGAACTGAAAAAAAAAATAGGGCAGAGAAGGAACCTTTTACCTCAGATTTCAGGCTGATGGAAACGATCAGAAATTGTATGAGAAACACAACCACGAAAAAGAGAATAGTTTCGAAGTAATGATAGAGGAAGACGTACGCCTCAAGGAGAGAAAAATCCCCGTTATCTAGGCTGCTTCAATTCAATTCAATTTGATTAAGTTAAAATAATAATAATGTTAATAATATCTTTACATGAATGTTTTCTTTCATTACAATGTCACTCGTCTCGGATAAGTAAGGACACTTCCGCGTATGAGATTCATTACCACACAAGCTACATGTCCGTAGTGCACGACTTCTACTACTCGATCCCACTTACATTGGATGACGATATCGACCCACTTTCTCGCGTGACTGACGGACTCTATTAGGAGGCATAAGCGTAATTCCGGAACATCGGAGGAGCAGTCCAAGTAGATCGTGGGTGAACAGATTGATCCGATACGAGTATGCTTCGCTAACTGCGAGAATGGTAGTACTCCCACATAGTTAGATATATGGTGACCTTTATGACTAAAAATTTATATAATCAATTATATGTAAGTGAAATCAATTTGATCAAAAAATTAACATAATTAAACTTAAATTGCACCATATAGTCTGCAACAAAGATGAGAACACGGTATCATATCCATGTCCCACTCCAAACACGCACGATTGCGTATTGAGATTGACTCGAATGTTTTGCTTCCGTACTTGACTTTGAAAGTGGAGTCTGATGAGGGCACTACATCGTATCTGCGTGATAGTTCCATTGATACCATCATCTTACGCGTTGCTTCAGGGGTCAATTCAGCCGCGTACCTCTTTGCTGCTTCATGTCTCTCATCGAACCATTTTTCTGTAATGTGACGGATTGCCTCAATCATTGAGCAAATTGCAATCGTCTAGCCCACAATATTCGAGAATTGAATGATTCGGCAATGTTCGATGTCATAAACCGTAGCGCCTAACGGGGCACCGTGATCTAGCCCACTTCTGCACTCCAACCTCCACCAACTTGGTGTATGCGCCACTACCATCGGCCTTCACGAGAGACTTTAACATAGCCATCGCCTTTTCAAAGTGTGTATCTTGGTACGCATAAGCGGCTTTCTGAAATAACTTTGCGGATGGTTGCCCAAACGGGGTGATTTTTTTCAGCAGATGGTAGTAGCATAATCCGTGTGTTGCATCAGGGTAGACACACTTGACGCGTTCATTATCTCGACATGGGCATCGAAACAATCAACATCTCGGATTTGTTCCATAAGCGACTTGTAGTCGAGGCGAAACCAAGTCCATGAGACATCATTCTCGATCGGACCAATTCCATAAGCTAATGGAAAAACTTGCTCGTTGTCGTCCTTTGTCACGGCATACCGTCGACTACAATCACGGGTCGGAGGCACAATGTGTACATGTCTGCATGAACCGAGGGCGACAAAGAGGTGGCGGAACCGACCATCCGATCCAATATCCAAGTCACCATCGAACCGGATTGCTCATCCGTAACATATGCGAGATAACTCGGTAGTAGTGAAATGATTCTTCATGTCCACCGTATATCATCTCGATCGCCTATTACGGGCTCGCATTGCTACACTGTATGTAACGTGTACACCGTACTCTCGCTGCAAATCAGCCATAATGGACCTCGGCTTTAGCACTTCACCGTCTTCGCGTATTTTTCGTGATATGTATGCTGCAATTACACGGGCATTAACCTTCCTTACTCCGATATTCACTAGGTTCTGTGCGCAAGTATGTATAGCATCAAACTTGCGGACAAACCAAAATCCACCTTGCTGCGATGCACGTAGTAGAAAAGGACACTGATTATGATATCGACATTTGAATGTAATCCTCGAATTATCGGATCGAGGAATAACAAATTCTACTCGACGTTCCAAATGCCATAGCCCCACGGATATCTTCAGTTCACCCTTGTTGTCGAAGATGGAACCTTCGCTCAGCTCATCGGGGTCTGGAACCGAGTCCAGAGGACGAGCAAAGAGATTAACTGAAGCATCATGAGGAATAACAGGGACTAGCCAGTTGCTCATCTCCTCAACTTCTTCTGGCTCTAGGCCTCCTACGTGCTCTTGCGTGTTACTCTGCATAATCGTAGATAGAAGCTTCCCGAATCCACCCTCTCGACGGATCCATGCGTCAAACTCTACAAATGAGCCATAGCTCACCAAAGCAGACTCGCGATCTTCTTCCTCTTCATCTGACTCTGTTTCATCTTCTTCTTCTTCAACGTAGTCGTCGTCATATTGTCCTCAACAAGTGTATCAGCCCCTGGTTGTGGTTGCAGCATATGTTGGGAAACAGAATTCCTGGATGGATCCATGTGTTGCGGCATATATTGAGATGTATCAGCATCAAACCAATCAGATGATGTAAATTGTTGTGTCAACGACGCATCGAACGATATGTTTTGGGAAGTGTAGTCATATGTTGGCGAGGATGGTATCTCAAACGAAGGTCTATATAGTTCTTGCTCCGATTGGGATGTGTCGGCATCGTGAGTCACATAGACCTGCTTGGGCATCATGAGCCAATCGAAAAGTTGATCATCATTACTCAAAAGTAATTTGATAATTCTACCACTCCGAGATCTCGATAGATAATGCAGTTGGTAGGTTGTACTCAACGAATTTCCCAACATAATTTCATTAATCATCTCTATGAACTCCCAGAAAATTACATTGTCCATTCGAACAAAGACATTTGGTCGATACCGTCAATGTAACATAAAGAAGGATCCCACTGCCCTCCATATCGAACAATAATGCTCTTCCATCCCGACATCTATAACAAATACAAGATTACATTAACATAAATATACAGTCTTAACATGATTTTTCTAATGTCTTAATGTTTACACTAAAATTATCGCTACAATAAGAAAAATAGCAATCTAATCTAAGTCTAATTAAACGAATTATGCCAGCAATTATCTAAACGAATTATCCAATAATTATAAATTGCAGAAACAATCGAATTATCTAAACAAAATAATAATAAATCTAAAGATATTTGCTCGAATTTAAACAAAATAATAAATTGCTCGAATTATCTAACAAAATAATTCTAAAGATAGTATTATAAATTGCTCGAATTATCTAACATAATAATAAATCTAAAGATAGGAATAATAAACAAAATAAACAAAATAATAATAACAAATCTAAATAAAACTAAAGATAGTATTATAAATTGCTCGAATTATCTAAACAAAATAAATCTAAAAATTTAACAATAATAAATCTAAATAAAACTAACAATAATAAATCTAATATCATAAACAACAATAATTGGAAGATTATCCTAATTGATTTCATTTAAAATTAAAACAACAACAATAATTCAAGATTATCCTAATAAATCTAAAATTATCCTAACAATAATTCAAGATTATCCTAATAAATCTAAAATTATCCTAATTGATTTAATTTAAAATTAATTTCTAAAACAAAAATCTCTCTCCTGGTCGAATAGTTTTATGTCTCCGGTCGATATTTCCTTGTTTCCGATCGGCGGAGACATCAATTAATAATTAGTATTAAATTCATTTGATAATTAGAAGATTCCGTTCGAAAATAAGCTCTCTCCATTGAAAATAGCTCTCTCCGGTCGACAATTCAAGATTCCGGTCGACATTCAAGATTCCGTCGATCGGAATCGTGTTAATTTGATAATTTCCGTGGACCAATTTTATGTTTTCGGAATGAATAATTAATTTAATTATGTTTACAGATCAATAAAAATTAAATTACATTAAAATCCTCTCTCCGTCGACCAATTCCTTGATTCCTCGACCGAATCAAGGAATTGGTCTAAGGAGAGAGGATTTTAATGTAATTTAATTTTTAATTCATTTATGATTTTTAAAACCCATAAAATCATTTATTTATCTATTTTTCATATAATTCCTTTAATTCATCGATTGGAGAGGATTCCTTTAATTCATTTATTTTTCATATAAAAAGCCATAAAATCGTATAAAACATCTAATTTCATCTAAACTAATTATATGCTATATAATTATAAATAATTATCTAAACGAATTATATCGAATTATATATACTAATAATGCAATAAAATCCAAACACTAAACAAATTATCCAATTAATTTAATTATCTAAATTATATATACGAATTATGCAATAAATTCAAAACACTAAATGAATTATCCAATTAATTTAATTATCTAAACGCAATAATTTATCCATACCAATAAACAATAATAAATCTAAACAAAAATAACAATAATAAATCTAAACACAAATTAATATCATAAACAACAATAAATTCAAAACACGTCGAAAATAAATAAAAATTCGAATAACTTACTTGTTGAGACATAGCTACTGGGTTGTGGATCGAAATGAAGAACGAAAATTCGAGGAGCAAGAGCAATAGCAATGTAATGAAGAACGAAAATTCGAGGAGCAAGAGCAATAGCAATTTGTTGGATTTGTATTTGTTACTATCGAATTGTATAAATAGGAGAGAATTGGTTCAATTATTGGTTTACTTTTCTGCATTTATTTGTCTTCTTCAATTTTTCTGCAATTATTTGTCTTCTTCAATTTTTCTGCAATTCTTCAATTTTTCTGCAATTTTAGCTTTAAGCTTTTACTTTTCGTAGTACTATTTTGTACACTATTAATTAATACGGTAAATATGAAGGATGATTTCAATATTAAATATTTCAAAATTCATAAGTTGTGTTATAATTTCAGATTTCAATATTTTACAAAATTTCCATAGATTACCTTTAAATATTAATTTAAATATCATACATTCAATTTAAATTAATTAGCCTTGTTTCCGATCGAAAATCGTTGATTCCGGTCGACCCTTTGATGTTACCGATTCGACGGAGACATGAATTAATAATTAGTATTAATTTCATTTCATAATTCATCTCTCCTACGACCAATTTCAACATGAATTAATACTAATTATTAATTCTTTGATGTTTCGATCCGAATTAATTAAAATTGTATTAAAAATCACATCTCCAATCGACCTATTCAAAATTTGAATTTTAATTAAATCCTCTCCGGTCGATTTTTAATTAATTCCTCTCCGGTCGAGATGCATCCAGTCGACCTATTCAAAATTTGAATGTTTAATTAAATCCTCTCTCCGGTCGATTTTTAATTAAATCCTCTCTCCGGTCGAGATACATGATTTAATGATTTAATGCTTTTAACATAATTTAATGATTTAATGATATCATTCATATATAAAGTAATTTAAAATAATAATAATATCCAATACACTGAAAATAATTTCCCAATCATTTATTGATTTGTTATGTTTTCGGAGTCAGTGTTATGTCATTTCACTGACCAAACTGGCGAAACTCACTAGAAATATATATTAAAAATATAAATGAGTATGTTGTGTATTGATTTTGTAAAATAAGATGACTGCATACACTTTTAGAAATGTGTGTAGTTTGATATATTTTCCCTAATTTATATATATACTAGTAGCAGGTTCACATGCATTTTTCCTTGCACAATAAACCGTGATTGATGTGTTGACTCAGGGCAAACGATAGATAATTGTTTACAATATCCACTAAAATTTACGAAAAACTATTTTTTTCCTTTCATACCAAAAGAAAAAAAACAATGATAAGAAATTTATGGTATATTAGGTGTCTTGGTTGAGTAAAGAAAAGTGTATTCCTGTGTGCGTGTGTTGGCCTAGTGGTAGAGTGGTTAATCTTGCCAAAAGGTCCGGGTTCTAATTCGTGACGTGATCTTTAAATTTCGTATTAATTAATGAAAAAAAAGAAAAGTGTATTCCTAATTTGTTGTCTTGGTTGGCGTTGACTGTGGAGATTTAAGCGGCGGGTTGACTCCAGAGTGTAATATCGAATTTGAAGTAAAGGGGCTTCATGTCATTTGGGAAGAAAGGCTAAATAAACTTCTTGATATTTCAAATAAATAATTCGAATAATCCTATTTGGCGAATAAAAGAAATTCTGGTAGATATAATAATAATCATTTGAGATATATATTTATTTTTTAGCCACCTTAACAAAAAGATAATCAGACATTTTTAATATGAAATTAAGAAGAGTTATCTTGCTAAATTCGTCTGAAAATACTACGAGCTCACTATTCATAACTCAATGTCTATATCACTAATATTTCGATCTGAACAAAATTAAGTACTTGTGGCACTTGCAGTTGCACATGTCAACATACTAACGCATGAACAAAATATATGCAATATAGAATACCCGTTCAAATTTATACCACGATAAATGAAATGTAAAACAATACCCATTAACAAGATAAATATTATATCACATTAACACAAAATATTCAGTGTGTATTTGTCTAATGATAGAATTGTTAATGTTTGAGATTGAATGTCTCAAATTCTATGTTTTAAAGCTCAGCAGAGGAAGAACCAAAAAATAAATCTTAAATCACACCATTTGAATAGAAGACACTATATATATATGTCGCGGAAGTATCTTCGTCTCTACCAATACTACCATTTCTTTTTTAAGACGATTATAATTATACTATAATTATTTATTGTGTAAAGTAGTGTGGACCACTTGTTTAAGGCTTAATCTTAATCTTTTCTCTTGGTGTTTAGTTTTTTCATATCTTAATCATTTTATCACTTATTCTTTTTTCATATTGTAATAATTTAATCACTTAATTACTTAATTGTCATGTTTTTTCTCATGTACATTATATTGGTCACTGCACGCACAGAAGCTACGCAAAAACAAATTAAAAACTCAAATTCAAACATAATTTAAGAGTGGGCCAAAAATTGAAATTCAATTAATTTCAAATTGTGTTATTGTGTCGCTCGTCTCCCATTGATTTCTCGTAAGCATAAGCATATTTGGTTCTCTTATCAACTTCAATGTTGTGAGTAAAACCGATAGTCACCAAATTATGGTAAGTGGAATTATAAATGAAAGATTGCCCCTTCATGCAATGTGTTTTCTTATTATTTTGTATTTCTCATATGTGAGATGGAATTCTTGGATGCAAAGATTTCCCTTGGATTCATAAGAAACAAATTATTTTGTATTTCTCATATGTTTTCATTTGTTTGTGAATCGCAGCAAGAACTAAAGCATCACCTCAAATATATGATATTTTACAACCACAAGATATTGGTGACAATAGAGATAAAAATTATATAGGTATAACTTGTACTTATTTGTTATTTCTTTGTTCATAATACCGAGTTGAATATTTTATTAATTCTATCATTATAAAATAGCGATATATATAATACTACAATTATTGTAGGATCTAATGTATACCCTCTAGGTGGTAAAAGACATAGGACCACAACCTCTAATAAGTTGAAAAACACAAGCTTGCAAGGTACATTTTCTAGTTAAAGCCTTTTACATGGTCATACAATTGGTGAAGCACACAAACCAAAAAAAATATTTTTTTATATTTGTGTGATTAGTATACAATATGTAATTCAATGTACTATTCATATATTGTTTGTGCAAGTAGAGCATCAAGTGTAGAGCATGAAAAAACCGTAGTTGAGAGGATAAAGATACTTGGTTTTGGTATTAAAATTTAGAATTTTGCATATATCGATACCTAAAAATTATGCTTGTTATGTGATATGGGTGCTTACGTTGCATTGTAAGTTTTTATTAATATATGCACGACAAAATGTAACTAAAACATGAAACATAGTAAGTTTAATTGCCCTTTTGTACATGATTCCATGCAGTATGTTCATAGATGTGGTTGTCTTGTTTGTTAGCGGTCGTTGATGATTAATGTAGGCCTTGGTGCATCACCAATGGATTGTCGTGCATATAGTTAGACATTGTTGTATATGATTTCATGTAGCTTGTTCATATACAGTATGACATGTGCTATTTGTGCATACTATCTTAAATGTTCATATGTTTGTGAAGTCTTTTTTTTTTTTAATTATTGCTAATCTATTCTTGTTCATATAATTAGAGGTTGGTGGACATGATTCCATTTAATATATATGTTCGTATGTTTAGTTGTCTTGTTTTTTAGTAAGTAGTTTATGATTTGGTGTATCACCAATAAATAAGAAAACTAGGCTCACACGAGATGAGAAGAATAAGGTTATGGATGTGACAGATATCAATTAGATCACATACTATATTACATTATGCATTCAATTCGGTTTCCTATGCATATGGTTTTTATTTATGGTCATGTTTGTATTCAATTGAATTCGTAGGGAAGCCGAAGAAATTTGTTGTTATAAAAGCATCAGCTAACATACCTCACCAATGAACTGGAGGAGGTGATGATTTTGATGATTTGGTGCCAAACATTCCAATTATGAAGCCTATGGACATTCGTTGCAAGCATAGGAACTTGCAAAAAAATTGTGATATTGATGAATATAATATGGATCCGACTCTCCCAATATTGAAAACTAGCACAACATCAACAACGTACACTTACAAGCTAAATGATACCCTAATGAAAGGTGTTCGTCAGAAAGATTTTGGGAGGCTCTTGGATTAAAATATTAGGGAGATAACAAGACAAATATTATTGGGTGCTCAACCATTTCAACTCACGCAACTATGAGCTAGAGATGCCAAATGAGTGTAGCGTAAAACTCACCAAGGACGATATCATTTGTGTTTTTGGATTTCCTAAATGCAAAAACCAATAGCTATATTTGAGTGATCAAGGACCGGTGCTCTATTTGAACAATGAATTTTTTTCGGCCAAATCGAAAAGAATGAGATAAAAATTAGAAATATGGAAACAACAATAATTGGTATCGTAGATGGAGGAACGTGATTTAAGATGCATTTCATGATCGTGATAGCTTTTCCCTAATGGATAGAACTTGTAGTGGGATGGTACATTCTTTTGTAATGGGTAGCCTTGAGGTTATTGATAAACTCGTGAGTCGAATTTGGCATAATATGTTCTGCAAGCACTGTTGGAGCACAAAAGATAATGGTCTAACAAGTCAATAATGTTTGTTGGGCCAATAATTTTTCTTGTGGTAAGATATATGATTTCTGACATGTGCTATTATGTTGCACTATTTTTTTTTATAGCATTACATAACATTGACAAGATGTTGTGCATCAAAACGAGTTAATATTAATTAAGATTATATGCTTGTGCAGCTATTTTATGTTGATAGGTTTGAGAATAACAAGAAACCAAAGACAAGGATGTTCCCATTGTTTGAAAACTAGACTACACACACTGCGAGAAAGACAATAATGAGAATTTGAAGATGGTTACTTTGGTGGTGGTTCGTTATACGAGCCAATAGAAATACCAGATGATGATAATGAAGAATGTACTCGAATTCATGGAGGTGTAAACGATGTTAAAAAAACAAACAATGTAGCAAATGGAGTTGAAGATTACACATTGGGCAAAATCATTATGAAAGAAATATTATACATTACGGCAAGGCTCGAGAAATTAAAAAAGACGATTGAAGATGCACCAATATCTGAGCTCCGAAAAAAATACTTAAATGGCAGTGTTTTGGTTGCACGTAAAGTACTGGGGATTACAATTGATGTTCACATACCGAGATCTAACCGAAGTATCTCTCCTATGCCACTCATGGATTATGCATTTTTCTACAGGGATGATGTATTTGATATTGTCGCTCGTGCTTCCGAATCTTGCCCTAGTAGAATGAAGAGGCCATGGTATTATGGTTTGGATGCGTGATCGATAGAATGAAATACATCATCCCTGTAGAAAAATGAGTCATCCTCGAGTGGCACAGTTGTGAGATTTTGATTGGATCTCGGCATGTGAACATCAATGTAATTCCCAGTACTTTATTGATGGGAAATATGAATTTAACCGTGCTCACGAGGATTTATTTTGGATATTTAATTCGACATACATTATTATATTACTAGCATGTTTCTATATAATTAATTGCAACAGATAGGAGTTTTCTCGTATTTACCAACGAATTTCTAGCAATCGATCAATGACTGACTCCAGTTTTGATCTTTTGGACTATGTCCCGGATACCTGATCTCCAATACTGAGTGAGAGTAATCTATGAAGAACACCAAAATTCTTGCCCCCTAGTAAAGCTCTGTAATTTTTGAAAATCACATGTATTGTGAGTACTACTGATTTTCTCATATCATGTATTTATAGTGCTCTCCCTAGAATCCTAATGTGATAGGACTCTGGCACATCTAATAAATACAATAATTATCTTTTTCCCTAAAGATAATTCATTTTTAGAATAATTATCTCTTAATATATTTTGATATCAAATAATATATATCTAGATATGAGATGTATTAAATAAATAATACAATAAAGTTACACTAGTAAAATGCCTTGGTAGGCCAGTCCATGGATCAAATGCAAGGAATAAAGATGGGCCTAAAATGAATTAATTATCTTATGTTGAACCCGGAACATAAATTAATTCATAAATATTTATTCATTCTACTAGAGAATACCAAAGTTAAGTCGGACTTGTACTTAGACTTACGAATTCTCGTATTAAAGATATCACACGTCCATTAATTATTTATAGCACTCTGACTGCTTAAAATAATTAATCTCTTTAATTCTTTGAGTATTACAACTCAACCTTATTATTTTACTTAAGCTAACTCAACCTGTAGGGTTTAGTACAATAAATCTCTTGAGCTTCTTAATGGGACGTCATCATCCTAAACGGATACGGTGACTCAACACAGGTAACTAGCATGACATACAAGCATTGCGACCACCCAAGATATAGAGAATATTGGATCATCTCATGTAACCCTTACCCATAACAAGTCAAAGTGATGACCAATAACTCATACTCATCTGAAACGTCATCGAGGTTTATATCAACGTAAAGTCATCGAGATCTAGGTTATTCATGACGGTCAGATAGAAGAACTCATTTTACTGTGATCCATCAATACGTCAAGACGTACCAACATAGACAATCAACCAAGTCAAGTTACTTCTTATCTATACTGCAGCTTATACCAACAACTCATCCTCGTCTCAATTGTGATCATTTTTATATCTCAACTAGCTTAACCAATCATACAAACTTATGTGATCTTCTACACACTATATGATCTAACTTTTGTATGAGATAATGAGACAAAATATGCAATCAAGTAAACAATTCAAATAGGAGATCGGAATGGTGATAACATGAAACATTGTATACAAGTTCAACCAATCTACTTTCAGTATACAAATCCAACATTTACATGTTGCCACAACGTTTTCATTGAAGTCATTTTTCAGATCTCATATATTGATGCATCTTCAATCGTCTTTTTCAATTTCTCGAGCCTTGCCGCAATGTATAGTGTTTCTTTCGTAAAAAAAATTCCCAACATGTTATCTTCATCTCCATTTGTTGTATTGTTTTTTGTTTCAACATCATTGGCGCCTCCATGAATTCTAGTATATTCTTCATTATTATTATCAAATATTTCTATTGGCTCACATAATGATCCACCATCAAATTAACCGTCTTCAATTCTCATTTTGGCCTTCTCGCAGTGTTTATGTAGACCAATTTGTAAACAATGAGAACATCCTTATCTGTGGTTTCCTATTAACCTCAAACCTATCAACATAAAATAGTTGCACATGTAATGTTAATTAATATCAACTCGTTTTGGTATAATATTTGTCAATGTTATGTAGAATAATATACAAAAAACGGTGCAACATAATACTACATGTTAGAAATAATATATCCTATTACAAGAAAAAGTATTGGCCTAGGAAACATTCTTGACTTTTTAATAGCCCACGATCTTTTGTGGTCCACCAGTGCTTGCAAAATGTATTTTGTCCAATTCAACTCGTGAAGTTTATCCATATCCTCAAGGAAACCCATCATAAAAGATTGTATTGTCCATTGCATGTGCTCTCCATCAGGGAAAAGGCTAACACGATCATAAAATGCCTCTTAAACTAGGTTTCTCAATCTACTCTGCCAACCATTGTTGTGCCACATTTTCTTTCCGATTTAGCCGAGAAAAGAAACTCACTGTTCAAAGATAGCACTGGTCCTTGATCGCTCAAATATAAATATTGCTTTTTTGCCTGTGGGAAATCCAAACACACATATGACATTGTCCTCGGTGATTTTTATATTGTACTCATCTGTCATCTCTAACTCATAGTTGCGTGAGTTGAAGTGGGTGATTCTTGTTATCTCCCTACTGTTTAAAGCCAAGAGCCTCTCGAAACTCATATGGCGAACAACTTTCATTTGAGCATCATTCATCTTGTTAGTACACATAGTTGTCGTTGTGAGAGTTTTCAACCTTGGGAGAGAGAATCCACATTATCTTCATGATCACGCTTTTGGGTGAGTTCCTTGCAGCGAACATCCTTAGGCTTCATAATTGGAATGTTTTGTACCAAATCATCAAAATGAGGTATGTTAGGTGATGCTTTTATAACAACGGTTTTCTTCTGCTTTGCCATGAATTCAATTGAATACAAACATGACCATAAATAAAAATTACATGTATACGAAACCAAATTTAATTCATAATATAATATAGTACGCGATTTAGTTGATACGAGTCACATCCACATCCATGCCCTTCTCATCCTGTATGAACCTAGTTTTCTTATTCATTGGTGATACATCGATCCTAGGTAAATTATCTTATTTTATATTATTGCATCATATTTGATATGATTACTTTTTCTAACTCATTGCTTAAACAAAAATTAGCCAACTCGTGAAAGCGAGCAGTAAGGTTAGATTTGCATTGAGGTCACCGTACATGAATAGTCCTATCCTCGTCCTATCCCCGATAGTGTATTCGCTCGTATGAAAATTTTCTTGAAGGCAATGACGGGTTCGATGATTATTAGAGCGGTGGATGCCGACCGACCTACGGTGATTTTGTTCGCATCGAAGACCATACGGTGATCTTGGCGTGGGGTAAGTATCACTTCTTTCTATTTTCATATATGAAATCGTTATTTAAAAACAAATTATTTATTGCGGGATCTTGATTTGTACATGATGCATCCGAGGATCAGTTAATAAGCGATCGGGACTTGTTAGATGAGGTCAATAGTGCGAACACAATTATTTTGGACACCGATTTCTTTGTAAGTATATATTTCGTATTTCTTATAGATGTGAATATATATGTATATATTCTATATATATATTGAATTTCTATTTCTTGCTGAACAGTTGCACATTAGTCGATCATGGCTACATATTTTTAGAATAATCAAACACGATCACTAGACCATGCTATATCTCGTGGGCTCCATCTAATAATTGGTATCGGCAATCCGTGGTAGAAGGGTGGGCCAAAGTCATAGACCATGACTTCTTCTTTGAGTGGTAACTTATTTATATAGTGACTAATTATAAAATAGATTTTGTTTGTGCCTTTACAAAATTGAATCTCTTTTCTGATCGGCCCTTGTTTTAGCGAAGTCGCATCATTTTGGCTCGAATGCACATGAGGGACGGTGTGTAATTTACGATTCGATACATTATTCATTAGACCCCGGCAACAAGAGCGATGGTTGATGCATTGGTATGGCTTGAAGATGTTATGGCCACGATTCTTTCGAGATCTCGTTGGTTTGAAGAAAATACACTCGGTGTTCGTGCCTTCGTGATATACAATTAATCGAAACTACTTACTAATGAACAAGACAATTATATATTTGGTCACTAGAGATCATTACGGATCTTGGCACGGCGTTACGAAGTATGTCGGGGATGCGTATCTAGATGCATGAGGTGGAAGTTCACGAAGATGATTGACGAGGATACACACCCTGCTCGATCGTGAGGGCAGCCGTTTTGGGGTTAGTCGGGACGACTATGAGAGGAGCATGCCATACTATCGTCCTCTCTATATCCGGGTGCACTGGCGTGAACTACGGAGACCGTTCCCATCTGCAGACGGGAACAACCCCGCCCGCAGCTAGACAGCCTCGTTCTAGGCGGGGCCTTCACCGATCTTGGCGTGGGGTTGGTCGACGGCCGATCGCGATGCGAGGGCACGTACTGCTTGTTGAAGAGATTGATGCGAGCACGAGGAGCATGAGGCAAGCGAGGAGCCACTACGTCGATCTGCGGAGATAGGCGTGCATCGGACGAGGGCGACGATCGATATAGGGGACACGAGATAGGATACGGGAAGCGTGCGGGGATGACTCGTTCCTCTTCATCTAGCGATGGCGGTGAGCACCACGACGCGTCGAGTCGGGGATCATCGTTGGATCACGAACACGATCCATGATGTGGTTAGAGAATATTCAAGGACTCGAGGCGTGGTTTGAGTACATCTTTGAAAGATTCGATGTATATGTTCGCAGAGCAGCGAGGCATATCGTCGTCCGTCGTGGAACTATCCCACGGCGATGCGGGTGACGATCGGGAGGCGTCTTCACTGCACTCCTACGTCGGGTTCGGATGTACCCGGCAGACTTCCTCTAGCGGATCCGGCGTCTCACCTGCACTTTGCAGTTATACACCTTATCATCGGTCTCACAGGAGCATGGATCTAGCTCGGATTCATTAGCCCATCACACGGTGAGGATCCAGCTCGTCATTCCATGCCGAGATGCATAAGGAACAATGAGACCATTGGTAAATTATCTTATTTTATATTATTGCATCATATTTGATATGATTACTTTTTCTAACTCATTGCTTAAACAAAAATTAGCCAACTCGTAGAAGCGAGCGAGTAAGGTTGATTGCCTGCATTGAGGTCACCGTACATGAATAGTCCTATCCTCGTCCTATCCCCGATAGTGTATTCGCCCGTATGAAAATTTTCTTGAAGCAATGCGGGTTCGATGATTATTAGAGACGGTGGATGCCGCGACCTCTCACGGTGATTTTGTTCGCATCGAAGACCATACGGTGATCTTGGCGTGGGGTAAGTATCACTTCTATTTCTATTTTCATATATGAAATCGTTATTTAAAAACAAATTATTTATTGCGGGATCTTGATTTGTACATGATGCGTCGAGGATCAGTTAATAAGCGATCAGACTTGTTAGATGAGGTCAATAGTGCGAACACAATTATTTTGGACACCGATTTCTTTGTAAGTATATATTTCGTATTTCTTATAGATGTGAATATATATGTATATATTCTATATATATATTGAATTTCTATTTCTTGCTGAACAGTTGCACATTAGTCGATCATGGCTACATATTTTTAGAATAATCAAACACAGCAGTCACTAGACCATGCTATATCTACGTGGGCTCCATCTAATAATTGGTATCGGGCAATCCGTGGTAGAAGGGTGGGCCAAAGTCATGAACCATGACTTCTTCTTGAGCAGTAACTTATTTATATAGTGACTAATTATAAAATAGATTTTGTTTGTGCCTTTACAAAATTGAATCTCTTTCTGATCAAGACCCTTGTTTTAGCGGAGTCGCATCATTTTGGCTCGAATGCACATGAGGACGGGGTGTGTAAATTACGATTGATACATTATTCATTAGACCCCGCAACAAGAGCAAGTGGTTGATGCATTGGTATGGCTTGAAGATGTTATGGCCGATTCTTACTCGATCTCGTTGGTTTGAAGAAAATACACTCGGTGTTCGTGCCTTCCGCGTGATATAGCGTTTAATGGCTGCTCCCGATCTACGATTCATGTGACAAGACAACACCAGTCTTGGAACGTACATGTGCATTTACGTCGAACGCATCATTTCAGGTTCCCCGAGCATTGAGTGGGGTAATGAGAATGTATATGCTTACCGAAAGAAAATAGCTGCTTCTATCTTTGAATTATGTGAACGGGAGTCATAGAAAGTGGTCGAAACATGTTACTAATTATTATGTAATAACCTCATTTGTATTTGAGTGTATTTTCTTGAATATTGTAATATTTGAATCAATGATTGAACATATATAGCTGCTTTTGTATTACATGTCATGTTTTCACTATTATTGGCTTTTATGTTACATTTTGTCACTTTTCAAACACACACATGCATAATTCTAATTGATAGCTTAATTGATAGCTTATGAGAAACGGAACAATAGATTAATTAGTAATACAAAAACAACACCAAAATGAAGAAACAGAACAATAGATTAATTGATAGCTAATATGAGAAACAACAAAACAAGAGAAACAATGGATCCTAAAATTCTAATTATCCCCTCTCTCAGCACATGTTGTACGCGTATGGGGGCGTTCAACGCTTGAACAAGACACTATCATATTCAATTAATGGGATGGTAAATAAGGACATGATTGTCGCGTGTGATCTGCGGAACCACACAAGCCACACCTCGTGCACGACTTGCATCGCTTGACCTATTTCTCCTCCACGGATCTTGATGGGACGTTCGGTTGGATGACGATGGCGCCCAACTTTCGAACGACCCGTCTGTCGGACCACAGCAGGTGGTAGTACTTCAACGCCTGCGACATCTATAGGAAGCATCCAACTGGATTGGGGCGGAACATGATTTACTCTGTATGAGTAGGCATGTACTAGCTTCTCGGCGTGGTAGTATTTTCCACATAGTCTGGAAATTTGGTCATCTTTATGCTGCACAAATTAAAATTCAGTGTCAAAAACAATGATAAAGTTGTTAGTTATAAATTGGCATACCGTACTAAAAAATTATATTTAGTATGTAGCTCCATACCAGTATATTTGGGCGCATGAGAACACGGATCGGATCCATGTCCCACTCCAAGCACGAGCACGATTCCGTCCGAGATTGACATTGAAGGTTTGGTTTCGTCCTCGACTTTGAATGTGTCGTTACTTTGGGCACTATAGTATATCGCGTGATCTCTCCACCGCTGCGTATCTTGCTGACGACTTGAGGTTAGTCGGTGGGGTATGTTCTCGCTGCTTCAAGTCTTTGATCGAACCATTTTCTATGATATGACGAATCGCTTCAACCATAGAGCAAATGGGCAATCGTCTTCCCACAACCGAGCATTGAAGGACTCGGCAATGTTGGAAGTCAAAAGGAATAGCGTCTCACGGGCACTTTGATCGGCCCACTTCTCAACTCCGACCTCTGTCGACTTGCCACCACCACGAGGTCTATCTTTGGCACGGGGACTTTAACATGTTCATTGCTTTGTCAAACTCCATCTCCGATATGCATAAGCCGCCTGGCATAATGCCACGACGGTTTCCCAAAAGGCGTGATTTTTCGGCAGATGGTAGTAGCATAAGCCGTGGGCGTTCTCGGAAAGACATTTTCATAGCATTGGATATCTTGGCGCGCGTCGAGACACAATCAACGTCTCGAATCAATCGTAAGCGGTCTTCACGCGTTGTAGAAACCAAGTCCATGATAAATCATTCTCGATCGAACCAATTCTATAAGCCAATGGAAAAACTTGCTCGTTGCTGTTCTTCGTGACAGTAATAAACAATATACCCTTATTGCGGCCCTTCAAGTACGTGTCATCCACAACAATAACAGGCCTCATACACAAAGTGTAATCGAGTCGGTTGAAACCGAGCGCTACAAAGAGGTGGCGAAAACGACCATCTGATCCAATATCCAAGTCAATCAACGAACGAGGATTAGTTTTCCGCAACATGTGAAGATAACCCGGTAGCATCGATAGGATTGTTCATGCCCACCATATATCATCTCGATTGCCTATTACGAGCTCACCGTGACGGTATATGGCGCTTGCCGCCATACTCGTTGTAACTCGGCCATAATCGATCTCGGCAATGACTTCACCCTCCTCGCGTATTTTTCGCTATGTATGTTACAATCACATGGGCATTGACCTTGCGTGTTTCGGTATTGCGAGATCATCTACACGGTGTGTCGGCATCAAACTCAATGCACAAACCAAAACTACCACGTTGCAATGCGCGCAATAAAGCGGACATTGATCACGATATCGCATTTGAGCGTAATCCGGGTCCGGTCCGATCGCGGAATAACAAATTCGCTCTTTGTTCCAGTGCCACAACCGACCGATATCTTAAGGTCCACCTTGTTGTCGAAGATGGAACCTTTCATTTCATCGGGGTTGAATAGAATCGAGGACTAGCAAAAGATTGTTCGAAGCCTCATGAGGAATAACGAGAACTAGCCAATTGCTCATCTCTTCCATTTGTTCTACCTCGAGTCCCCGATTACCGCTGCGTGTTACTGCATAATCATCCCAAGCAACTTTTCTATTCCACCTCTCGGCGTATCACGCATCAAATTCTACAAGCGTGCTGAGATCACATTTGCGCAGACGCTCCTCCTCTTCATCATCGACTATGTTTGTTCTTCATCGTCGACGACGTGATTCGTCATCATCACTGTCGTCAACGATCGCGTCAGCCACTTTGCGCACATGTTGCGACACTTCTTGAGGTGTATCTTGCGCAAACCAATCATATGCTCCAAATTGTTGTGTGAATGACTCATCCAGCGATGAGTATTATGAAGTGTATTCATACGCTGGATCACGTGGTTGCTCGAATTGTGGGATATATGCTTGAGTTCGGTTGGGGCGCCGCCTCCTGTATGTCATACCTACACGGTTGGGCATAAACCTCGCACAATCGAGCTAGCGATCATCGGTAGTCAAAGTGATTTGATAAGTCTACCACTTGAGATCTCGATATATAATGTATTTGGTAGTCAAAAGAATTTGCTCGAGAAGGGAATTAATGCTTCTCTTAACTCCCAAATAAGTACATTATCGATCCGAACATAGGTATATGATGATGCACCGCAGATAATTCAAACAATCATCCCAACATCCTCCATATCTAATGATAATATTCTTCCAAAATCATCTAATTAAATCCTACAAATGCACAATAATTAATTAAAATTCATCTAGCATTAATTATAAAACAAATATCTAAACTAAATAATACAAATTAAATATAAAAGCAGTAACATTGATCACGAATGTTTAATAATAAGAACAATAAATTATAATTCAACTAAACTTTGAAGGAATCGACAAAAAATATTATAAACTAAACTAAACTAAATGAAAAATTCAATAGTGAACGTGTATAAATCATGATTCACCTAAACTAAATCAAATAATAATTCACCTAAACTAAATAAATAATACAAATGCAAAATAATGAGCGTGTATAAATCATCTAACATTAAGTATAAAACAAATCTCTAAACTAAATAATAATTAAATATTATAATTCATGAGACTGATTTAAACCATAATTCACCTAAACTAAATTAAATAATAATTCACCTAAACTAAACTAAACTAAATATTATAATTTGTTTTAATTCTCCATTTACATGTTACAATATTTTTATGAAAACGACGATAATATTCAAAATCAAGCAATTATAGGATTGCAATTTATAATTAATTAATTAATAATAAATCGTATATTCACAAAACAGAAGATCAAAAACCACAAACACTCAGCGGCTAACAGCTCGTGACTTCAAATCGTGACCAACCTATTTTTCTAAAAGCCGCCGTCATTTTATGCGTGTTTGTGGTTTTTTATTTTTTTAAACATGTTAAAATAAATTATTAATATTATTTACATAATTCAATAACAAATTCAATAATTAAACTAAACTAAACTAAATTAAACTGCAAAACTATAATTTAATTCAACTGCAAAACTAAACTAAACTAAACTAAATAATAATTAAATATTATAATTTAATTCAATCGCATTGGACGTATTTAATTCATTTAAAATTCATAATACACAATAAATCATACAAATGCACAATGGTTAATTAATTATTCATCTAACAATAATTATACGATGCCCCTAAATAATTATTGATTGAAATTAATTAAAAATTCACCTAAATTCATCTAACAATAATTAAGGAATCATATATATTATATTGAAATTACCTTTTATAATCCGCTGAGTGAGAGCGACGATATTTGATAGAGAAAAACGATTGCAAGTATAGATATGCGCAAAATGAAAGTGAGTGCTTCAGTGAACGAAAGGAAAGAATGAATTATATAGGTAGAAGTCGGATCAAAATTTTACTGCACAAATTCATGTCATTAATGGTGAAGTAAATTCACTGCAAAAATTCATGTCTATTAAATATGAAGTTGTTGGTTTATTTAATTTTCATCAGTATTCAAATTCACCACATTGGTCTTCGTACTTTGTTGAATTTTACGGTGAAATTGACGACTAAACCCAAACCGTGACCAACCACCTAAACCCGTGCCAACCATAAACCCGTGCCAACCTCTAAACCCGGCCAACACCTAAAACCCGCGGCCAACCCCAACCCGCGGCCAACCTAAACCGTGGTCCCAAATATATTAATATACTACATGTAATCATGAACAACAATCTTCAATAGATGGATAATAATTTTAAAATTTTAAAAAAAAACTTTATTAACAAATGAACATTTAAGCACACGGTATGCACAAATAGCACATGTAGTATGCATATGAACAGACTACATAGAATTATGCACAACGTGATGCAGCCTAAGGTTCGTTTATTCCCGACCCCGTTCGTGTTCCCATTGAACTAACTACAAGGGCTCGAACAAAGCAGTTCAAGGAAAGGTTGTTGGTCTTAGTTCAAGAAGTTTGGGCTCAAGAGTTGTCAAGAAGACCATTGGAGATGGCGGTCCAACCAGCCCATGAGCGGTCAATTTAATTATGACGAGTAGGCTTGATTTTTGAAGACTTTTAGTTTCTTATTTTGTGGCATATGTGGACCACATTTTATTATGTATTTTCGCAGCCCATTTAGATTATCTAGTTTCCTAGTTTATTTAGGTCTCTTCTTGTAATTAGTTTCATTCTTTGATAAGGAGTCATTCTTTGATAAGGCGTCATTATTTGATAAGGATTAGAGTTCAATTTTCAGCCTATATAAAGGCTTGTGTGGGGGAGGATGAAAATTCAGCTTTTGATTTCCAATATATTAGTGAGTTTTATTCTCTCTTCAAGAGCTCTCGAATTTTCTTGTGTTTGCCAAGGAATTCAATTATCGACGAATCGACGAGACATCCATCCCCCGTTCGTGTGTCATTCATCGTCCCCGAGTTGCTAAGTCAATACCACGTTGGGATATAGGGAGTCAATCTATCCTATATCATTCCTTGGATTAGATTTAGAGATTTTGGGATATTCCATCGTTTCACGAGAAACCTTCCATTTTTCATGCCGGACCGGTTGGGTTCGTATCACACCATCGAATTATATGCACAATAATATATTGGCAATACACTAGGATCTGCATTAATCATCAACTTTTACTAACGAACAAGACAACCAACATATGAATAGGCTAAATGGAATCATGCACAAAAGGGCTAACTAAACTTAGTTTATTTCATATATCATTTGGATTCTAACATGCATATATTTAAAATTGCATATATTTATAAAATCTTATGATGCAACAGAGGCACCAATATCACATAACAAGCATAACTTTTAACTACCAATATATGTAATCTAAATTCTAATAAATCAAGTGTCTTTATCATCTCAACAACTCCTTATCCATGTGCTACATTTGATGCTTTACTTGCACAAAGAATATAAAAATAAGTATATTGAATTACGTTTATACAAATATACAAAATGATTTGTATGCTTCACCAATTGTATGACCATGCAAAAAGTTTTTAACTAGAACACCTTACAAGCTTGTGTTTTTCATCCTATTAGAGGTTGTGGCCATAGGTCTTTTACCAAGGGCTAGAAGGGATACATTAAACCCTACAACCACTTTAGTATTATCCCTATCGTCGTTTTCTGATAATAGAATGCAGATATTTTCGGCTCGATATTATGATAAAAGAAATGCCAAATAGGTACGAGTTATACCTAATGATGCCAATTTGGGTCGAAATCCACGGACTGGCCCGAATAACCCGATAAAATTATAGGGTTTAGGCTTAAAATCATAGCTCGGATACAAAATCGGGCTATTCGGGCCGGCCCATTCGGGTTGACGGGTTAAATGGGTTGGCCCAACCGAGTTGCGGGTCAGCCCAACAGGCTACCATAAAAAAAAAAACTCATTTTTTTCCAACTTAGATTGAATTTAATTTGAAGTTAATGATGGATTTGTATTGAGAATCAATATTTGACTTTATACGCTAATAATTTTTCAAAATATATATGCTAATATTACTTACATTAACACAATTTACTTTTCGTATTGAATTATTTTAATTTTTGTAGCTATCATGTAGCATTTATTTAGTTATTTATAGTTAATTAACTTATTAAAAAAATCAATTTATGAGTTTTAAATGGTATTATAGTGAATTAACTTATTAAATATTTATATTAAATAGTGAATTAGCTATTATGGAATATGAATATTAAGACATTAAAAAGAACTTAGTTATGAACACTATTTTCTATTTTTAATATTGTAATATAATTTAAATGGTATTATCTTGATATAATTTATTAATTTTTCTCAAGAAACAAGTTTTAACTTGCTATAGTTGTATTATATTATTAAAGTCATTTAGTCATTTGGAATATGAACATAAAGGGGTATTAAAAAATAATTTAGTTATGAGAACTATTTTCTATTTTTAATATAGTAATGTAATTTAAATGGTATTACGACGAATTAACTTATTAGATTTTTTTTACGATATAATTTTCAACTCCATTATAATTGTATTATAATATTAAAGATAATTTAGTATTTGGAATACGAATACTGAAGCATATTAGAAAAAAGAATTTAGTTATGAGTATTTTTTTATAATTTTAATATTGTAATGTAATTTAAATGATATTATAATTGTAACTCTTTATTTCTAATTTTATTTTTAAAACTTTTCTTATTTTTTTAAAATTACTATGAGTTGGATCCTCATGAGAAAAATATCTAGCTACGTCATTAGATGTTATTCATGCCATGTAATGTTACTTTTTTGTATATGTTTAGTCTTTGAATTTTATGTTTGTCAAATATATATATTTTTTCCTTTTGTATGTATTTGTTTATTATAAATATAGGAATATCAATAAAATATATGCATATATATATATATATATGTTAATTCTTTCGCAAGCTTTCTAGCCCAATGGGTCGCCCGAAACCCGAGTGTTTAGGGTTAGAGTTGAAAATTTCTTATCAGAAAAAAATATCAGCCCGAATGACCCGATTCGAATAACCCGACAACCCGAGTGTGTCCGATCTCGAACAGGTTGGTCTGCTTACATCTCTAATTATACCTATAGAATTCCTATTGTCCCCAACATCTTGTGGTCGTGGAATATCAAATATTTGAGGTGGTGCTTCAGTTCTTGATGTGATTTACAAACAACTTATTATTTTCAAACTTTTGAACTTTACTTATGGATACTTATCCAATTCACTGAAGATGCAGGCCACTGGTGGAAGTCTTATAAAAGTGGTTTGACCGAAGCAGAGCATCAAAACCTAACTTGGGAAAAGTTCAAAGAAGTAGTTATGGAGAAATACTTTCCACGTTCCTACATCGTGACGCCAATTTATATATATTCGTCCAAAGACAATTGGTAAATGATGATTAATAAAAGTAAATTGATGCAATGTCTTTTTTTTAAGCATGCAACGCCTTTTGCTAAAACAACCTAATTAAGACAGCCACGCCGCTCCATGATCACTGACCTGAAAATATTTTAGATAAAAAGGGGGTGAGCACAAAAACGTACTCAGTGGTGGGGAACAAGGAATATCATTATTTTATTTGTCAAAATGTGTATATATCGCAAGAAAGTAATAGTCAATCATATTCAACCTCACCAGCTTAAAATTTCTTGCCACACAAGCAATGATACGCCACACAGACTATGATTCGCCACACAGGCAATGATACGCCACACAGGCTATGATACGCCACACAGGCTATGATACGCCACACAGGCTATGATTCGCCACACAGGCTATGCCACACAGGCTATGATTCGCCACACAGGCTATGCCACACAGGCTATGATTCGCCACACAGGCTATGCCACACAGGCTATGATTCGCCACACAGGCTACGCCACACAGGCTATGCCACACAGGCAATGATACGCCACACAGGCTATGATTCGCCACACAGGCTATGCCACACAGGCAATTAGACACCACAAGGAATATTTTTGAAGTTGGTGATAAAGTGTTTTTGAGAGTAGCGCCAATGAAGGGAGTTTTGAGATTTGGTAAGAAAGGAAAGTTAAGACCTCGCTTCATTGGACCGTTTGAGATTTTGAAAAAGATTGGAGATGTTGCCTATCGTTTGGCGTTATCGCCTGAGCTGTCATCCGTGCATAATGTTTTTCATGTTTCGATATTGAGAAAGTATATGCATGACCCGAGTCATGTGGTGTCTTATGGTGGTATATCGCTTAATAAGGATTTAACCTACGAGGAAGAACCCATAGCGATTCTAGATCAAAAAAATACACGAGTTAAAGAATCGACGCGTGGCCTTAATTAAAATACAATGGAGTCGCCATGGACCCGAGGAAGCGACTTGGGAGCGTGAGGATGAAATTCTAGCTAAGTACCCGTCCCTAATAGCACCTGGTAAGACAAATTTCGAGGACGAAATTTTTATTAAGTGGGTAGGGTTGTAACGCCCCACTTTTTGCTTGCATTAATTTGCTTTAAATTAAATCTTTTGTGTTGGATTTGTGAGTATTTGACGTGCTCGAATTTGTGTTGGACTTGAGGGAGTCTGTAGTTGCACCCCTAGCTAGAAAAAGAACTTCGGAATTTATTTTAGGGCTTTCAAAATTACTTCACAAATAAAAAAAAATATGGACTAAGTAATAAAATAAGTTTTGGGCTTATATATAATTGTCCAATTATATTAAAATTGGGCTTTGTAGAATATTATTTGTTGAGCCCAACTTTTATTTTGTAAATTATGTATAAATAAGTTTTAATTAACAAGAGTTCTAATAAAAGTAGGATTCTTATTAGGGTTAGACTTGTTTATCTTTATATATATATATATATATATTACGCATGTCTGCCGCTGTTAAAAAAAAAAAAAAAAGAAGAGCACGTTCACAGAAACTTCAAGGGAATTCATATCTCCTTTTCTGGATCAGTGGTATTTTATTCATTCCATTGTTGTTTTTTTGGTAAGTTACGTTCCACTGCTCATTTTTTATTCTTTTCTTTCTCTAGCTAGTAGGTTAACCTTTAATTAATATATTAAAGTTCCATAAATGATTCATCAGTTTGGTTAATTACTTTTGAGAAAGAAGACTGGTTACGTGCGTTCATGAGTCATGAGTAAAATAGGTTGTTGTCTTGCTTTGATGTATTATCTTAACTTATTTTAAATTGATCTATAGAGTTTAGATTATTGGTTGATTAAATTAGATTTGAGTATTTCAGTTTGATCAATTCTTAGTTAATAAAATTTATTAAATGTGATTTTTCGAACTGTTCCGTAACTTCTTTTATAAAACAAATTTAGTTATGATTTGTTTTGAAACTAATTGAGTACAATGGTTTGCAGTGATGCATTTTAACTTTTATTAGTTGGTTTGGATCAATCTTTAACAGGTTTTAACTGTAAAACTTTTTAAGTACTATTTTAATCTTTAAGCAAAAGCTTGGTTCCATAGTTATTTAGACGTGATTCCTTGTACTTTATCTTCGTGTTTGAATGTAATTTTAGATTGCCTTTTTCTTTTTTTTAAAAAAAAAATATTTTTATGGGGGTGTATAGCAGAAGGTGTATGCCTTTTGAATTGATTTCTTTTTTTTAAATATCACTTCTTTATAAGATTTCATGATTTTCGTGTACAAAAAAGAAGAGAGAGTGTAGTTTTTCTAGAGATTATTTTTGCAGCTTGTGCACATTGAATTAAGGAGTTCTTATAATATGGCGAAGGTGGTATTCACGTCTAAGGTGTTAGAGTTTCATTATGGAACTGTTCTTTTTTGTTCGTCTAATAATTTGTTAAGGTTTTGTATAAGCTTACTAGTTAGTTTAATAAGATAGGTAATGGTTATGTACAGGTTACGAGAATTATAATAATTGTTATATGTATATATCTTTTTTTTTATGTCTCCTAAGTAGTTCAAAATATTTAAATTTGTATAGATAGATATATACACATCTATATAGTTCATGTAAGAATTTTTAAGGTTTCCTAAAAGCCCTTATAAAATTATTGTATTTATCTGATTAGGTGCGGCGCAATTAGGACCGTCATCCTAGAATTGATTGATTTTGTTTTGTGGTGCTCGACAAAATAAGGTGGGTGAAATTTTCTTTAACTTGCAAACATGTGAGTTGGAATAAACATATTTATCGTGGGTGAAATCATCTTTAACTTGCAAATATGTTACTTGGAATAAACATATTTATTGTGGAATTTACTTTATCTGTAAGTTTATGGTGATAATCATTGTTGTGTTTTGTTACATCCATGGTGAAAGCCTGTGTGGCATATTAGAGCCTGTGTGGCGTATCATTGCCTGTGTGGCATAGCCTGTGTGGCGTAGCCTGTGTGGCGAATCATAGCCTGTGTGGCGAATCATAGCCTGTGTGGCATAGCCTGTGTGGCGAATCATAGCCTGTGTGGCGAATCATAGCCTGTGTGGCATAGCCTGTGTGGCGAATCATAGCCTGTGTGGCGTATCATTGCCTGTGTGGCATAGCCTGTGTGGCGAATCATAGCCTGTGTGGCGTATCATTGCCTGTGTGGCATAGCCTGTGTGGCGTAGCCTGTGTGGCGAATCATAGCCTGTGTGGCATAGTCCGTGTGGCGAATCATAGCCTGTGTGGCGTATCATAGCCTGTGTGGCATAGCCTGTGTGGCGAATCATAGCCTGTGTGGCGTATCATTGCTTGTGTGGCAAGAATTTTAAGCTGGTGAGGTTGAATATGATTGACTATTACTTTCTTGCGATATATACACGTTTTGACAAATAAAATAATGATATTCCTTGTTCCCACCACCGAGTGCGTTTTGTGCTCACCCTTTTATCTAAAATATTTTCGGTCGATGATCATGGAGCGGCGTGGCGGTGTGGGTGTGCCTAGTAGTGTTATGTTGCTTTTAATTCCTTCCAAGACTTATGTTATTCTCGTTTAAATTATTTTCCTTTATTATCGTTGTTGGATTTAAGTTACTAGAACTCCAACTTATCTCATGCTACTAAGTCTTGCGTAGTTTGCTTTGGGTCGTTCGTTGGTGTCAGTTCTTTTGCAACGTTTAGACTTGAGTTTGTTGGACTTATTATTTGAAGTTTAATTTAAGAGATTATATATTTTATTATTAAATAAAAAAAAAATGACTTTCTTCCGCTTTAGCCATTTTATTTAAGAAAATATAGTATCTCTAAATTATGAATTTAGGGTGTTACATTTAGTGGTATCAATATATGCATTTCGAAACTAATCAATATACCAATATGACAGACGATTTGTACAATAGTTACCGTTCGCGTTTTGAGGTGTCGACTATGGGTGTACTTATGTATATTATCTCTATAACAATTCACTGGCATAAGTGCCAAAAATATATTCACAACAGATGTACACACTAATGCACAACATTTCTATATTTATATGCACAAAATATATTAACTTACATAAGCGCGTCAAACACATGCACAACATACATCTGTTTATGCATAAAAAGATCATATTTGATGTATCATATATAACAATATCTTTCTTCCCAACTTTGATGTTTTGTTTTGATGTGCCAATTGATTTATCCTTTTGAATTTTAGCATTAATTTCTCGACAGTATAAGTGTGTTACTATGTTTCATGTAATTTATTTTAAAATTTCCAATCATCAATAGTCCAACTTATGCAAACTACCTTGTTTGCCTCCCGAAATCAATCTCTCATGCTCGAGCATTTTACTTGCTACAGTATCAAATTATAAACCGCACATACATCAAACTTCATAAAAACTGGATTTGCATTTTATAAAAACACTAAAAAAATTATGCATAAACAACATTATTTATTGACAAAAACTTGGGTGAGCTTTGCCTCACCATGAGCTCACCTTTGTTTTTTTGTTCATGTTGATCACTTTGAAGATATAATAAACCAAACCTAGGAGGTTGTCTAGAATAATTGCATAAATACATGTTCATACAAAAGTATCATTTATGCACATGAACATAAACTATAGGGTTATTGGTGCCTAAATACATAAACTTTGGATGTATTTTAGTTTTTCCTACGAACTTTAAAAATTGTCAATAAATACATGAGCTTAACATCATTGTGATTTTTCCCACAAACTGAATGATAGTCAAAATTGAAGCTGACATAGCAGTCGACGACGTCATTTTATTTTTACAATATATATTAATTGACGGTTAAATACATGAACTTTAGGTCTATTTTGATTTTTTCCACAAACTTTAATTGTCAATAAATGCACATTTAACATTATTATAATTTTTTTTCACAAATTGAATGACGGTCAAAACTAAAGCTGATATAACAATTGATGTGGCATCACTTTATCAAAACAACATCGTTTTCTTATACAGTATGTATTAAAAAATCTTAAATCCACTTTAACTGACACTCACCCCACCCCACCCTACCCAATCTCTTTTTCTCTAATCTCAACTTACGATAAGGTTTGAGTTTGAGAGATGTGTGAAATATATTTAAGATTTTTTAAAATACATATTGTATAAATAAAATTGTTTTGATGAAATTATGTCACATCAATTGTTATGTCAGCTCTCATTTAATTTGTGAAAAATATTATTATAATGTTAAGTTTGTATATTTATTGATAAAGCTCGTGAGAAAAACCAAAATATACTCAAAGTTCATGTATTTAAGCGTCAATTAATATATATTGTATAAATAAAACGACGTCGTTTTGATGAAATGACGCTCGCCGACGGCAATGTCAGTTTCAATTTTGACCGTCATTCAATTTGTAAAAAAATCACAATAATGTTAAGTTTATGTATTTATTGATAATTTTTATAGTTCGTGGGAAAAATCAAAATATACCTAAAGTTCATGGCTTTAGGCGTCAATAACCAAGATATGGTTAAGATAAAATAATACTTCCAGTAATCATAAATATCTACATTTTCACTCATACAATGCATTTCTAAGTATACATAAGTTGAATAGAAGAATCGCACTATGAAGCAAAATATGGCACTGACACCACCTAAGCCTACTCACCTCAACATTCCGACATGCATATATATTAATCTGTGGCTGAGAATCCTGATCATCTTATTTGCCCCAAAATCGAAATGGACTATGAGACTTGTAATTTAAGAAAAACTGAAAGAATGAGTCTCAAATATGTATGAAAGATCAAGATCATGCACCACCATTTTCGTTTGGTGGCGATCCAGCAAGCCAACCCCATACCCCGCCAGAGCCCTGCCTCTGTTTCGCATCTAATGCAGCTTGCTCTGAAGCAGCCTTTTGTCGCTGGAGGATTTCGAGCTCCTTTTGTAAGGTCTCCATTGTCTGTAGCTTCTGTCTTAGCTCCGCAACATCTACCTGTTAGTCCAAGAAATTAGCATACAAGCTATGGGCAGATCGGGAAAAGTGCAACCAAGAAATTCTCAAGCTTCATTGTTAAACTAAAATTAACAAGTAGCATAACATTTCTCTGTTTTCTTTTATAAACAAAGAGATTAGTAAGCACTTATCAGATTCATACTATGTTAGGAAAGACCTATCTTAGAAGTCCATATATGTTAGTTCAGTTTGATAAGACATGAACCCGAGATGTGCCCTGACGAATGATGTTAAACATGTTAGGGAACTTTCATTTCATATATGATCCAAGCATATAACAAAAGCGATGAGAAAATATATTCAAAACTACAGTTTCTATCTACTAAGGCAATCTTATATTTCCGCCCTTGAAACCAGGTTTCAGGTAAAGCAGAGAAACTTTTACTATAAATGTTACACCAACCAAATGTCAGGGTTACTCATTTTACCTTCCCTGAAGAACCTAGTAAAATAAATAGATAGTACATAATTTACTTTTTATTTACCAACATTTACCACAAAATAAGCATTAATTTCTCGTATAGTACAGACCTCAAGTTTGAAGCATCTTGATTGTTCAGCTAAAAGCTGCCCTCGAACAGATTGAAGGTCCTGCAAAATTATATAGCCCCACTTCACCAAACATTTACAAACTTAAGACTGACTGCAATTGTAAGATGTTTCTGCACATGTCCTCAAGGGAGATAACAGTCATAATGTGCATATCAGAAACTCTATGCAAGTGGTTTCCTAGTTTGTGCCTATAGTTTCTCAATCAAGTAAATACATTCAAGTGCAAGAGTAAAATATCTTGCTAGATCAATAACTTGCTCAAAATGGTCCTGATTTTAATTCATGAGTCCGTCTGCGACTTATTCTACAGTTCTTTTCCATTAAGAGCAACTTAAAAACATGTCATTATATTGCTCTTTTGTAGTTAATTAACAATGGTATGATACCCCTTCTGGCCATTTATTGACTCTCTATGTCGCATGACTCGTAAGTACTTGATAGAAAATACAACATAGTAGAAGAATTACCTTGTACATATCTGTGGTCATATTTTCTGCTTCTGTTAATTCTTGCTTCAGGTTGTGTGTCTGCATTTTCTCCTTGCTGAGCAAGGACTCTAGTTCTTCTTTCTCTGCCTTGAGAGCTGCCAAAAGACGATCATTCGTCTCTTCATTCTTGGTAATCTGGGTGAAACATAGCAACACAATTCTTCAATCGTCAGGAAGAGTGATTGTGCATCCAAAAAAATATGAATAGATTTTGAATGGTTGACAATCTCAGCAGGTGATCTGCATTCGTGAGAAAAATACTGCAAGATGAATTCCACCGATCAACCATTTTGATATCATTTTCAGTCATCCTGCTCACAATAAGCAGAAGACTTTTATAGTAAAGCCATGTTGCAATTATCTCGACATATTTTTCCATGGTTAATGCACCCAAAGTAAAATAACCATTAAGGTTCTATAAAATTGAGTTTTACATATAAGAAGTTTGTGAGAATCCCATAAGAACCTAGAAAAGGCATGTTCATCAATCGGTTCCTGGTTCAAGAGTTAACAGGATCTACTTGTTTATATGTCAGGACTATCATGTTTACTTGGACACTGAAAACGGTAATGCTTACCTTTGGTTCAGCATCATTGTTGTCCATAACAATTTCCCTTATTTTTCCTTCTTGGCCTGTTTCAAAATTCGAGTCAACATCTCTGGTAGCATTAGTAAAGTTTTGAACAGCTGATACACTATCAGATACTGGTGTGCCCATCATCTTTGATTGAAGAGTTGATTTATGACTTGGTTTGAGTACATGGACCTGAAGGCATATAATTGAAGCGCCTTGAGGGATTAATTTATAAAACTATTTTATATTCAGAAAGAGAAGAAGAAACAGTTGTTCAGACCTCATTGTTGTACCTCCCATTGTACCCTCCAAATGAAACTAGGATGTCTTCACCACCGTAGGAACTAAGGACCAAACTTGAACCCTGTAAACAGTGTTTATTACTAGCTTAATTGCAATTGTCAGAAAAAACCGAACAAATTTTGTTTTATCATTTATGCACCTGAAAAGTTTATTTTATGCAATGTATTAATTCTACGCTGTTCATTCCATGTAAGCACCAAACAAAAATTATTTTTCAAGTTCTCCTAACATGAAATTATGGTAGAAGGTGACCTCCCCACACAAATTATTAGAGAGTTGCAATTTGTTTTTGTGGCTTCAAATATTTATAAGGTCAAAATTTTGTTTCCTGTTTTTTCTTATAAAGATCTAATGTCAAAAATCTTGCTGTTAGCCTATAACTACCTGTGACTCTTTTTTAACTGATCCATCCAAACAGATAAAGAGTATTCGTGTTCCAAGTAAATGAGGCATCTCTCAATGATAGTATTTTATAGTTTCCATTAGGATAAGAGAAATTATAAGTAGATTTCAATACCTCACTTGCAAGAGGAACACGTCCTTGGACAGTAGTAACAACTGACCAGGCCAATGTGGCCATGTTGAGGACAACAGTCTCAGAGACTCCTGCACGCATAAATAAGAAATGAGAAAGCTTCATTAACAGTGATGCATGCTCATTATATCACAATTTTCTCCATAATGAGTCATCACTTGGGTGGAGCAAAGCAATATGAGATTTTTTTACACAAGATGAAAATCCATGTAAGGAAAAGATACTTCACACTTGAGACAAGTTTTTAGAAGAAAATAATAAATTCAAACAAATGAATATCTCAATATGAAGGTTGTGAATCACGCACAATTAATAATCATAATATATCTGGGAATAACAAGTGAAATATGACATTCAAATTATAAAGATTTTTATTAAGATAGCTCACTGAGAGCATCAGAAAATCATAATAAGTAGAGACAAGGTTAGATAATTATAATATGATACTGAAAACAAGGAAATCAAAATAATGCTGATATATTTTAGCCATATCAGTTCAAACATATGTAAGAACCACCAACTAGTCAATACCATAGTTGGATTTAAAAGTCATTACATCTCTCCATGTGATTGGTAACTACTGGGTTCTCCATGAATTATTACTTCCACATTTAATGAAATATGAATGTACAGTAGATGATAAATCCCATTAACGCAAATATTCAACAACAATCATCCAGATTATCAACAACATAATTAAATTATTCATTCCATCCATACCACTCTTATTGTCCCCGCCGCCAACAATGAACCAACTCTCTCCAAGTGTGACACCTGCATGGCCAGCACGAGGGCTAGGTATCTCACCCTGTTGTGTTGGTCTCGACCATTCCATCTATAGCATCATATTTCAAATAGGAAAATGTTAACAGCAATTTGTGTTAAAAAGTTCTTTGGAATTCCAGAACCAAAGAGATATAAATCAAGTCATCTATCTCACACTTTGAAGATTGAGGACATGAAGATCATTAAAACAAGTTGAATGTGAGCCCCCACCAAAGATAAGAAGGTAGCGATCTGCATGCACTGCAGCAGCATGATCAGACCTTGGAGAAGGCGAACCCCCCCTACAAAATTGGTGGCCAGCAAGGGCCAAAAAGGGATCAGTATACATATAACTCCGATACCTAGCACAATTTGAAACCAACGAGGCTTTGAAATAAACAAGCTGTACTGTTAAAACTTAAAAGCAAACTCTACGTCAGTATCCAAAAAAGCCCTTCTAGAACTGGCAGACATGTATAGTAATCATGAAAAGCATCATAGTGGAGTACTGTCTCTCCCTTAAACAATAGTTACAGAACTGAACTGTCAAAAGATTTACAGCAACTAGGAGCAAATAAATGTTTTACTTACAAGGAAATTCTATAATAGCCTAAACTCTACTTGACCAAATGAGAAGTACAAATCACGATGCTAATCTGTTAAGATGAGATTTTCTTTCATGCTGGAAACAACCACATACGAGTATGAAAACTATCATAAAGCAAATAAGCATGTCATTTCTCAAATACTAGTTCAGATTATTAATGGAAACCAATGATACCATCATATCTTAGGTTATCACAGATAAGAAATCTTACACCGTCTCCATTTCATCCCAGGTCATAGTTTCTAAGTCTAGAATGTGCAGATCATTCAAAAGAGATCTGTTCGCATCCTGCCCACCAAATATGACTAGAGTCATTCCCACAAGGGTCACTGACTGCCCTCCACGAGACACCTACAAAGCAGAGACAAAAATGAGAAAAGAAAATTCAGAATTATAGCAAAATTAATTTCTATACAACTGACCCCTCTAGAATTCTTTCGAACAAGGTTTTAAAAATTACAAGCATTGGAAGATGATAACTTAACGACATAGCATAGGATTCACATTTGAAAAATTGAAAATATATTAAATACTTAAAAGCAATTACCTTGCAACAGAAAGCTATTAGTTAATAATAACAAAAGGAAATGAAACTCCCAGAAGCAGTATACAGTGGAAAAACAAAAAAAAGTCCAAGAACAACACAACTAAAAGATTATCTAGGCACCAAAGAAATATACCGGAGGCTTTCCATAAGTCTTCAAGGTGGACCATGTACAAGTTTGCAGATCGAAAACCTTTACTGTCATAAAAAGTTAATAAGGCATTGAGCGGCTTAAATAATCTGAAACTGAATCAGAATATCAACTTTAGTTGGAAAAAAACCCACCAAGGTAGTAATATAGAAAATCACTATGGCGCAATAAACTTATGCTGACAAAGGAGACAGTTAACGTTTAGGTGAATAGAATATTTTCATAAAGGACTTCACAATTGAAAGACTTGGGCGTAAACTATTTCTTAAATGACAAACTTCAAAGGCAACAGTTCATGATGAATGTTCTGATTGTATTACTCTTGAGTAGAACAATAGCATCTTTGAGATAAAAGAACTGTATCAATCTCTCTTCAGGATGTGCCAACAAAATCAAACAGCTAAAAGACTTTTTTCCTTAATTTTCAAACTGTCTAAAATATGAAATAGGACAAAACTACACAGGTATAAACTAGTATGCAGCTCAATACCTTGTAAAGTTTCTGAAGGATCCTTGGTATGTCCAGCTACTGAAAGAAGCTTCCCATCCCATGGAATCTAAAAAGAGAATACAAGCACGTCATATTCAACTGTTGATAACTAATTATGTTATGATGTAACCAAAATAAATTTTCATATGGCAGGTAAACCATCAGTTCCGTTCCTAACCAAAGAATGGCCAGCGCATGGAGTTGTTGTGACCCCTGTCCCTGCTTGAACTTCAACTCTCGACCAAGTCCAGCTTCTCACATCCAGAACCTAATTCCAGGAGGAAGAGAATTTACAAAAGTCAGATCTTCAGCAAGCTCAACAACATAGAGTCGAAACTATATATTGCTATTATTGATGGATTGGAAATAACTGATAAGCCAGAATTCCATAAAAGTCAAAAGGGAGAATACAAGACCTCAGATACAATATATAAACAAATGAAGGAACTTATAGACTTTTTTCTTTATTTTGGAATTCCTATGTATCAGAGAACTAGATATACCAGCTAAATGAAACTTTCTGAGTTAACTTACTTTGTAAGCCATAATACAAAGATATATGACATATAACATACGGGCACAAACACCAGAAATGCAGTACCTGGAGATCACTTAGGTAGCGACCATTGTGGTTACCACCAAATATATACATCTTATCATCAATGACAGCTGCCCCATGCTGCGAATCGACCAAATCATATTAACTTTTAAGGGAATATGTGCATGTACTACATATGTAAGTAAGACAAATACATGCAAAGAAAAGTGATACAAATTGAATTTCAATACCTCATATCGGGCTTTTGGACGTGTGCCAGATATTGGAGGTGATACCCACTGGTCATAAACACTAACTGCTCCAAGTCCTTCAGACACAGCATCTTTATCCTGGGTTTCTGAAAGGCTACCATTTTCTGTAGGAATAGTCTTTGACTCTACGATGACATTTTCATTATCAGAGGCTGCCACTTCTGTTTTATGCTGAGCCCCCAGAATAAACAAATAAATTCAGTGTAAGAATCCAGATTACAGAAGTCATGGCAGCATGGAAAGAGTTTAAGAAAGGTATACACTCTTTATGTACCCACATACTACGCATGTAACTATTTGTTTATATCTTTTTCATCCATACAAGAAAAGACACACAAGAATGGCTGGACTAAGATTGACTTGGAGTGTCCAAGAGAATATGGAAAACAAAAATCAGAAAGAAGGAGACTACATCTATGAAGTATGAAAGAAAGCCAGTAAAATAAGAATAAAAGTATATGTAACAGGATATATAAAACAAAATATCAAAAGGCAGAACTTATAACAATAACAAAGCAAGCAAAAGTTACAAATTACAAACATATAACAAGCCATTCTTTGTGTTAACAATAAATAGGAGAGAATGAACACAGAAACTTAATTAGAATATCACACAATAAGATTCTTTCCCTGACGTTTCATCTTAAGTAGGCGATAGCAACACAATCTAAATTTAACTGCAAGATGATACTTCAAAATGGAATAATAATACCACAAGCAAAGCCAGAAATTGAGCACACTTCAATTTGCTATAAGAGTATTGTATAACATCAGACTTAAAGGATTGTCACAACACATACAAACATATAACAGTTTCAAGTTACAAATGCTCCGAGATTATTTCTGGCAACCAAGAAAATATAAATCAACAATTAGTTGGAAAAGAAGAAACAAAAGACCAAATTACGGAGGTGGCGAAAATTGTAGATGCTCACATTCATTTCTACATTTATAACAGGCGGCTCAGCGACAAAGTCTGCTGCTCTAGAATACCATCCTGGATCTTCTTCCTGTTCAGAGGTAGGTACGTTTAACACCCTAGAAAGTTTACATATGAGATTTAGTAGATTAAGTTTATATGAACCTCCAATATTTTGACGAAGAGGCGCATAGCCTCTGTGGAAGCCATATTTCCAAGCCCATTCCAGCTACAGCATAACAGCAACAAGGAACCAAAGTTACACACTTTTTGGAGAAAACTAATAACAAGCACATTATATCATTTCAGAGAAGATATCGATCTAACTGGTCCAACATGAAAATATATATCAATATAATTATATACAGAACAGATCTGAATATTCACATGCAGCAAAAATGAGTAAATATTGATGTATGAGTGTAGAATCGAGCTTAAGTATAACTGTTGATTCTAGAAACACTGAGATGCCTTGAACTGGGACCAGGTCGAAGCTTGCAGTTCGAGTTATCTGTGTGCCAAACTAGGTCACTCAATCCCATCTTATACATCGAATAGTTACTTTCCACGATAAGTAAACTTGACTAAGGCAAGACTTAGTTGCCTCTGAGTTTCGAGGAAAACAGTAAACCAATTCTATATTAGTGAAGTCTGAGACTTAATGCTATGGCCATGGTGACTATGGTCATATTTACACTAAGCTCCATTTGATCTAGAATTCAACATGGAAAAGGAAAAAGCAATTTTTCTAGAAGTTTTCGTCCTGTGTATTTTAAGATACAGCTACATGCTTGAACATCTTGAAAAAGAAAAGTAAGAAACAGTATAACCGCAAGCAAACAACTATTATGCATAATATATAATTAAGTTAAGTTCATATCTTCCTCTATAACTAACACAGTGAAAGTTTTTGCCACTCCAATATAAAACAACTTAAGTATTTAAAATGCACTTCAGGAATATTATACCAATATCCCTTCCTCTCTCTTTCAAAAGAAAATTAGCAAGTATGGGGATAAGAAAATGGATTAACTGGTTTCGCTTAATTTGGTAGATTTTCTCGATCTGATCTTTAGACTTTAGCGATCTCATTTTCCATTCAGTCATGGAAAAAAATAACTTTTAGTGCTTAAAAGTTAAAACCAGCATATTTTCCTGGTTATGTATCGTCTCACTTGGACAAGTATAATAAAACCTATTTCATCATATAATAGATGTACACAATTACAGACAAATTTAACATCCCCTCAATTCACAGATTCATTGCAATTTTTGCTTGACTCTGTCAGTACTGTTTTAGACCTCGGTATATACAGAAAAATGAACATGAAGTAATTTTTAAAAACAATGCCATAATTGAAGAAACCAATAGAGCCCAAGAATGTAGATTAGTAAAACATGGCTTTAGAAGCATATTAGTCAACAAATATAGTGCTAGATCAAGCAAACCTTGTCCATTTGCTATGCTCAATGGGATTCCAAGCTCTAGGTTTAGGAATGTTGCAAGGCCCTACAGTTGCCTGAGACCATAAATGACAGAATTTAACAACCAAGAGTTAGCAAAGGATCAAGTGCTTTACAAACTTTAAACAACAAAATGCCATTTACCATCTTATGAGAAGGTCTTTAGGTGAATAAGAAGTTAAAACTTGAAAGGGTAGCCATGCTAAAGCCAAGGATTTTTCACCATTTAAGTTTACAATTTCACATATCTCTTGGAGTGATTTGTAATTAGAAAAACTTAATTCGTGTTGCATTTGCCCAATACCCCTAAATTGAAAATAACCTATGCAGTAAAAAAGAAATGCAAAAAATGAAGCCAGGTTTTTTAAGAAAATGGTCCAAGTACAGATCTGCGCAAGCAACCAAGGTAAACTAAATATCCCAGAATAGTCAGATAATCAATATATATAGAAACAGTTGTTCCCAATTGAAATCATTAAACCAATCGATAAAACCACTTAGTTGCAACTTACAAGCACAAAACTGAACACAAGGATTGTATATAATTTAATTGCCATGGAGCAGCAAAACAACAGCAATCCGTCAACTAATTCTGTAACCGATGAGATCAGATATGAAAACCAGTCTTATAAACTAATTTTGGGTCAAATGAGCCAAGACTTGGAGTAAACCAATAATTTACATACTCACTAGATGGAAAACCACATGAAATATTGAACAAGAAAGAAGCACGAATAAGAGGATATGCGTTAATAAAGCCAATGTCATGCGCTACAAGAACATTCTCAAGAATGATGAACTAGAGAAAAATGTGAAGTCTGTTTTTGCTTAAAATATTGAAACAATAATGTGAAATGTATAGATCCAAATCTATGAGCATGCACAAAGATGGCATGTTCTTTAGTTTTTCATGAATTGTAAATAACTATTATGCCAAAACAAGAACTGCGGAGGTGGATCAAGGAAACTGAATAACAAGCCATGCGTTGGCTGAAATGTGAAAATAATGCGGATATTACCAATACTAATCGGTCACATATCCATTTGGGGGGAGGGAGGGGGTCATAAATTTTTGCAGAAGAACTGCCAAGAGATCAGCCATAATAACTCCTAACACTCAAATACGCGCAATTCAGCATGAAATCATACAGATTTGGTGAAAATTTTCCAAGAAACCAGCCAGATTCTCAAATGCAACAATCAACACGAGTGGATCAAACGAAATTGCATGAATTAACTGAACAACAAGTGGCGCATGCGGAAGTGCGACAATGAAGAGGTCGAATTAGCCGAAACTAAAACCTGCTGATAGAGCGCGTAGAGTAGCAATGCTGCATCATTCGAGAACTTTGACGCGACGCCTTTAGCAGCGGAGGTGGGAGATCCACCAAAGCCGACGTACGAGGCCGCCGCGTAGAACCGCTCCGGATAAGCGAGGCTAGAGCTTCCTCTGGCCATCGCCGCCACCGCCGTCATTTGAGAATCCTCCGATCAGAATTCGAAATCTCAGATCGGTGAGAATTGCGAATGGTGTAAGCGTCAGTAAATATGTAGAAATAAAGCAGGGGTTATTTGAACGATAAATATTTGGGGCCGAGACGGGAGGGTGGGCGCTGGTGCTATATAATTTCGCGAACTTTTCGAGCTAATTGTTTTCGGTGGTCTAACCAAGATTTTTCTCATAATTATGTAGTCTCCCCTTATCTTTTACAAAATTCACTTACAACTGATTCGTGTAAGAATGAGAAATAGCAAAAAAAAAAAAAAATTGCCAAATGAGAATTGTCCGAATTTATATTTTCATTTTCCCCGACGGAAAAACGCGGCTGTAATCCAATTATAGGCATGGTTGAACTATATATTTGTGCAGTGGCACTGCCCAAATTCTCTTAAAAAGTTGGTTAAATTCATTATGTTATATATTTACTCCACTAATAACCACTCAAGTAATGCAAATTTATACTTAAAAGATATATTTATCATCAAAGTATTGTTTCCTTGTCAATAATATTATAATTTGTTCAAACAAATAGGCCGATGTTTATGTATTCAATTAAATATAAATAATTTTAACGTGATATAAATGACGATATTGAAATTGGATCGTTATTGCATCACAAGATTCACAACCTTCTCATCCCCCTTTCGGATCTAGATCGCCACTGCAAGACCGACCATCATTCCCCTTCTCCTGGCGATCTGCAATGTCAATGTAGCACCGCGTACAACCTTCTCTTTCTTTGTTGGTCTTCATTGTCGTCCCTAGAGCGAATATTCGCTTATATCGATAGATTTTGGTCTGGAAAAAAGAGAGAAACTGAAATAAACGAAATTTTAAAATCATAAGCGATAACTGTTATTTCAATTATCCAAATTTATTTATCTTTTGTTTTGTTTTTAATACAAAAAGACTAGATCTCAATCAGTGGTAATACAACAAAAATATAACATTCAAAGTCAGCAACAACAAATAAATAGTTTGCAATCTTATGATCTTCATAAAAAAATTATAAATAACAAAACATATAACCAAATTATAAATAAATAAGCTTTAAAATATATATTCAAATTTGTTATTTGATTTAATAGGAAAAATGCCAAATCGACCGAGTACCACAAAAACGAAATTTGTTTCCGAAAATATCAAATTAACTGAATATCGAAATTAATTTCTTTATTCGATTTTTGGAAAAATGTGCTCACCCCAAAGCCGCATGACCGACAGTGGTCGCCCAACTAAAAAAAAATAGTTTATATATATTACAGATAATTTAATACATTCAATTATCCAAACAACATAATATTAATACTATATTCAAACAAACATAATACTAAGGAAAAATACAGTTGTATAATTTAATTTTTTTTACAATTGTACTCTAGTGTTTGTAAAAATACAAATTAATACATATACAATCTTAATTCTAATAATTATACCATACCATGACATATTTTAGCCTTCTTTGATAACCAAATTAAAGCTATGGTCGAGAGCATTCTAATGGTACCTTCTAATTGTCAATCAACCATCGGATATTGAACGAATTGGTCAACAAAGTTTATGTAGTGCATAGAGTTGTAGCCTGTGAGCAAGGTTACTTTAACGAGTTCTAAGTTCGTATTTGGACGTCAAAACTATAATTTAATTGAGAAAATTTGAAATACATGATCTAAGTAGTTGTTTGTCGAAAATTTTAGTTTCCTCGTCAAATGTTCGTGGATAGAGTATTTGGGTTGATAAGTTGATGTTGTGAAATTATGACTATATCGATGTTCGATGTAGAATTATGACATAAAATCAATGTTGGATTGGAAAATTAGTTTTGGTGTTTTGCAGCTTAAGTTAGTAGAAGTTCGGTTGTGGTCTCAATTTCAAGGATCCATGATCGAATAGATCGAAAATTAACGCAACAAGAAATGAAAATTGATTTTTTTTTAATGATAAGATATCATTACTAAAATAGTGGTGATATGTGTATTAATTACAAATATTAGTGCATAGAGTTATGCTTTGGTTCACCTTTAAGGGCCTTTTCTTGACCGAACTTCTTACATATCGACGGGGAATAATGGAGTTGATTGATGAGTTGTTGCGCTACGAGCCCCCCTTACATTCGTTTGAGCAACTTCGGGTTATTGACATATAAATACACGAACTTTGATGTAATTTTGATTTTGTACATGAACTTTAAAATGAGTATATAAATACAAGAATTTTGATATAATTTTGGTTTTGCACACAAACTTCAAGAGGAGTATATAAATACAACAACTTATTAATTTTAGTAATTTTACCATGATTTATTTTTTCGACCAAATTAAAACTAATATTGCATTAAATATGATGAGTTGATAACGACGTTGAAATAAATTAATAAATAAAATATAAGAAACATCTACACTTGGTAAAACACGCACATTGACTCATTAACACACACAAAACATATATACACTTCACGAGAAAAAAAAAAAAAGAATAAAGGAATATAACACAAATTTACAAAACGAAGAGGGCACTTCAAATCTTAAACTCACCATTTGTAAATGGAGTAAATGACGAACAAGTAAGCTACCACAAATATCTTTTTCTTCTTCGCAAAAGAACTTTAATATTTTCACATCGTTGCCAACTCATCTATCTAATACCATGTCAGTTTTAATTTGATCGGACAAATAAATTATGGTAAATTTACTACAATTAATAAGTTCGTGTATTTATATACTTCTTTTAAAGTTCAAAACCAAAATCAATCAAAGTTCGTATATTTATATACTCTTTTTAAAGTTCGTGCGCAAAATCAAAATCACATCAAAATTTTATATATTTATATACCAATAATCCAAAAATCAAATATTATAATATAACATAGTAGTTTCCCTAATATTAATACATGCCATAGCCCCGTACTATCAAACAAACTAACCAATAGTCTAACATATACTTGCCTCCATTTAAAAAAAAAAAAACATGTACTTGCCTCAAGTACAAAGGCTAGGCCGTATACAATAGTTAACCATAGTCGCACTTAAAGGAGCCATATTCGCACGTTTTCCCCTACAAGAAACAAAGCGACGACGATACTAATTAATTTTATGACTTTTTTTGTGCAGCTAGCCACTCATACTTTACCATGTTTCACAACGCACTCTCCGTGTCCTAGGGTTCTAGTTTTCCCCCAAATTATAATAATTATCCTTCGTCTCTGATTCCGATAATTATCAATTTTTCCTTGTTTCAAATTGCGGTTTAGTGTTTCGGGCTGAAACAGATCGGCTCTCGGTGTATGGGACGGCATTCGCGATGAGCGCCAGCAGCAACGGCGGTCCAGGTTCGCCCTCAAGCCGGGATACCGACGACGTACGAGAAGACGACTCCGCCGCCCCTTCAACCAGCGGCGGCGATTCTGCCGGACATTCGGGATCCAATACAGCGGATTCTGTCGCAGAAGCAGCTAGAGTTTCACCTGCCGATGAAGATAAACCAGTTGAAGCGAGGTTTCCCGGTGATTCTAATGAGTATACGGCTTTGAAGCCAGAAGATGCGGATATTGGAACTAGTGGTGCAAGCGGAGGAGGAGATGCTGGGAATCAACCTAGCTCTTCTCGTCTGAGATTGCAAAACAAGGAAATAAAGAAGACTAAGAAGAAGAAAGCAAAAGGCACTACGGATGATTATGATTCGATGTTGTCGGAATTTGATCAGTTCGCATCGAAAGATGCTAATGAAGCTGTTGGATTTGGGTATGAAATTGGAGATATGGTGTGGGGAAAGGTGAAATCACACCCGTGGTGGCCGGGCCACATCTACAACGAGGCACTCGCGTCTCCATCAGTTCAGAGAAGCAAGCGGGAGGGCCATGTCTTGGTAGCATTTTTCGGGGACAGTAGCTATGGCTGGTACGATCCGGCAGAGTTAATTCCCTTTGAAGAGAACTATTTGGAGAAGTCTCAGCAGACTTCTTCGCGGGCTTTCTTGAAGGCAGTGGCAGAAGCTGTAGACGAGCTTTCTAGAAGACGCGCCTTGGGTTTGGCATGCCGGTGCGGAAATGAGTTCAACTTCTGGCCGTCCAGTGTCGAGGACTACTTTGTTGTTGATGTGGGGGACTATGAGCCAGTTGTTTATTCTTTGAGTCAGATAAATAAGGCAAGGAGTAGTTTTCATCCAAACGAGATGCTTTCTTTGGTCAAACAATTGGCACTGACACCATTAATGGCGCCCCAGCATCAGACCATTGAGTTTATCGAAAATAAGGCCACTGCCTTGGCATGCAGGAGGGCATTGTTTGAGGATTTTGATGAGACATATGCACAAGCCTTTGGAACAACACCAATGAGGCCTCCTCGGCCAACTGCACCAATGGCCGTGAATCCGTCTAAAGGTATTCTTGCAATGATATTTTGGAATATTTTGTGTTTTATGTTCTTGTATAAGATTGCATGCATGTCAATATTTGCTCTTTACGTTTTCCTTCCCAGCTAAAGCATGGCCGAACATATATATATATTAAATTGCTTTTGGTAACACCAAAAGATCTTAAGACATGAAACTTAGTTGATGCTTGATAAGGATAAGGTAGGATATGAAGGATTTGGAGTAGTTTTTCATTGTAATTTACAGGATGGGTTTTATTTTCAGATGTAGTTAAGATATAAAGATTGATGCCTTCTCCTCCTCCTCCTCCTCCTGCAAATCTTTGGCTTAACCCCGTCAACTATGGGTGATGCCATCAAATGTAGAGTACTCTAGCACGAAAGTGATACAACAATTACCCATCAAAGATATGCACAGAAGAAGAAAACGATCATATATCCCCTTTCTACTCAATCCAGAAACAAGATCGGACGTTATTCCAGTTCGTCTCCATTTTCGTGAAACTATTCCTCAAGCAAGGCATTTCCTCTGTTCTATGCTCTTGAAATCTTGATTCCCTTGTGCCTTTAGTTTAAGTATAGGTCCTCCTCCTCCTCCTCTATAGAAAATTAGTATTATTGCCTTTTGCTGGGGGCTTTGGGCTCATAAGGTAACTTGTATGGTTCCTCTTAAGCTATGTGATTTTACTATTCATGTACCCCTATCTTGGAAGCACAGTCTGAAAGGTCACTAAGGTTATTCATTATATGCTTGATTTTTTGCTAAAGAATGCTTGTATGGTTGGATTAACCTTCTACTAAAAAGGAGAATCTAACTTTTTTTATCTAAAGACTCTTTGTGCAACTTCTTAAAGAGATTACTTTTGATATAGGGTAAAAGGTCTGGAATGTAGACTGGGATTTTAATTTGTTTCCTTGACTCCCCATTAACTATTTTAGTTGAGTAAATTTTGCATTCAATAAAAAAATGGACTTGTATCTTGTATGATTGGCCATGGAATGGGACCTTGGGCATTAGAAATGTGGCTTTATTGAGATTTATCTTTGCCATGTGCTTTGGATTGTGGATCATGCAGAAGACACACACTGTGACTTGTAGCAAACTACTGGAGCTTCAGTTAGATGATTATGTAGAGATAGTATTGAGATAGTTGTAGCTTTAAACCAGCGGAATTGAAATCGTGTATTTGATCTCCAGCTTCACTTACGAAAAAGTTACTCTTTCATGTTTCATTGCAATTGTTATTACAGAAAATAGAAAGTAGGAAAAATAAAAATTTGTTGCTTTAGTAATGAACGGTTCACTTTTGTTAGAAATATATTTGCTTATGGTAATTGCTTGTAGAGCAATTTTGTAGTTTCCTAATTTAGTTAGAACTCTTATGTTAGTTTTCCTAGTTTGGTTAGGACTCTTTTTCATAAGTAGGTGTTTTGATGAGTTTATAAATATAGAGTATTTTTCCCCAACATCATGTTTCCACCATTGAGTTAACATGGTATCAAAGCCATGTTCCGGATCTAGGATTTGAAATTTGAAATTAGGGTTTTTTGGGTGAAAAAGGAAAAAGCAACCCATTTGAGTTTGGAGCCTCACCGGTCGACACCACCGGCACAGGGAGATGCGGTGTCGACCGTCGCACCTTCGGAAGTCCGGCTGTCGGAATCGGCGCTTGTGTCTCCCACGTGCCGGCAACGTTTATGGCGGCAGTTTCATGTTTCCGACGGGTGAGGACATGTCCGTTCGCTCTGGCCTGTCCTGGTTGGCTTCGCGTTGTCGTCCCCTTTCAGATTGAGTACTTGTTTGGATCAACACCGGTGCTGTGTGAGATCTGTTCGTTGTCATATTTGATTTTTGGTGTGCGTGAGCGCATTTGATGCCGGAATTCAATTTAGTTCATTGCGTTTTGCTTGTCTCGACATTTGTGAGTTGTCTGGGTATCTGTTTGGGTCAACTTTTGATTGATGTGGGATTCAGTTTGGGTCAGACATTTGTGAGTTATCTGGATATCTGTTTGAGTCTACATCTAATTGGTGTTGGATTCGGTTTGGATCAAATTCGAATTATGTCCGAGATTTCAGTTGAAGTTCAAGTTTCAGATTTTCCTTTCGAATTATGTTTGCCTTTCGTTCTGTTTTTTGGGGGTGGGTTGATTATCTTTGTAACAAGCTAGACATGATTAAAATCTATGCTCTAGCTTTAGGGAGAGTGTTAGAAATATATTTGTCTATGGTAATTGCTTGTAGAGCAATTTAGTACTTTCCTAGTTTAGTTAGAACTATTATGTTAGTTTCCTAGTTTGGTTAGGACTCTTTTTATAAATAGATGATTTGGTGAGTTTATGAATATAGAGTGTTTTGTCCCAACATTATGTTTCCATCTTTGATTTAACAACTTTTCATAGGTTCTTTAGTTGTTGCCTGAGGCAATTAGATGTTTGCCTTTTGTGAATACGTAGTATCCTTTTATTAGCTTGATGCCAATTTTTTTGTTGCTCTATCAAATTAATATGTTCTATGAGCATCTGAACTTATATATTTCACTTAAACCCTTCTTTAAAATGATTATTCTTGAATTTGTTCTTCATTTTGTATACTAACCCTGTTATAGACATTGGTGCAAATTAATTTGATAGCTTTATTGTTCCATGTAGAATGAACTGCCAGAACCATCTGGATGTCTTCTGGAACATTTTTCCTTGAGTTGCTCATTCGTTATATGCTGCAATGTCATTAGACTCTTTTACTGTTTTATCTGATTATGTTTATGATTCATATCTAAATACGAAAAGATTACATGTTTTCCTACTTCTTTTATTGTCCTGTATGACTGATTATGATTGAGGACCAATAGTCCAATTTATCTGGATCTTGAAGATCTTGTTTGATCAATTTTTATTATTTTATTTTCTAGATTATTCCACTTATTTGTGGTTCTGCCAGTTTCTATCAGATGATCTTGATTGTCTCGATTACAGCTGAGATCGAGGATGCCCTTAAGTCTCTGATTTTCTATTTGACACGATTTGGAGTTCTGTAAAACTTATGCTCTTTACTTTTTTGGTATTTAAATACAGTTTTTCTCTCTTGTCAAGTTGTCAACTCAATTAGTGTTTATGTTCTAAATAATTTTGAGTTTTTCTGTTCTTTGTTTTGGCTTTCTTCTCATCATTTTTATTCTTTATGTTGCTCAGCTCCTTTGAGTGGCCGACTGGTGACTGCCGATTCCCTTGGTAAGAAGAAATACTCTATAAAGCCTAACAAAACGAAGGATCAAGTGGAAAAGGACAAATATATATTTAAAAGGAGAGACGACTCAATCCACGTTAAAACCAAGAAAACAGGTTCGGGCCAATCGGGCCCTGCTTATCCACTTTTGTTAGATAGATCTGGGTTATCTGGGACACATATAAACTCTGCTTCTGTATCTGACATCAATGAGGGCCAGTATCAATCTGCAAACCAGGCATCTGTGCAGATTGATAAAAAACCTTTGAAAAGTTCCAAGAAACATCTGGAAGGTAAGTCGAAAAAGCCGAAGTTACTGAAGTGGCATGCTGGGGAATTGGGCACTGAAAATGCAGCTGTGGTTATGAAGAAGAAGAAGAGAAAGAAAGAAACGACTGAGCAACCATCTGGGGAAATGGGTTCTGAGAATGTAATTGTGAATAAGAAGAAGAGAAAGAAAGAAATAAGGAATCAAGCCAGTTCGGATGTAGCAATGTTGCCCCTCACCAGCGTAAACAGTGGAGAAGCAGTGGAAAAAGTCTCAGTAATGCCACTTGATATTCCACTTAGTGCGGATAACCAGCTGGACAATCAGAAGAATGATGGTTTAGTAGCCCCGGCCTCATCTTCGGAAGCAAAGCTAACCATTGACCTTGGGGATAAAGAGCTTCTGTTGCTACTGGAAGACCTTCGTGGTCTTGCCATCAATCCCTTTCATGGAGTGGCGAGGAGCTGCCAAGCAACTGCTGTCCCATTGTTTTTGAAATATCGCTCTGTTGTCTATCAGAAGAGCTTGGTTTTATTGCCAACAGATGATATAGAGAAGGGTGATGCTAACTCCAGTAAAGCACCTTCTACTGCTTTGCACATTCCTCCTGAGAGAACCCGTGATAAACCGAGCATGAAGCTCAAGAGAACTCTCATCAGGCCTGATGATCCAACCATAGGTGGTAGGAAACACGGTCCACCTGTTCGTCCAGATGCCGTCAAGAAAAAGAGGAAGCACGATGATCCGGATGATACCAATGTGAGGAAGAAACTTATCGATTCAGAAGACATTAAAGGCATCAAGAAGAAGAAGATAAGGGACGACTCAAAACTATCCTCTGTGGAAAAGAAGACTCTGCAGAGATCCAGTGAACCCCAGCGAGGTGGAGATGTAAAGGAAAGTCGTTCCAAAAATGTTTCTCCAGCAGCGTCAAAGGCAGCCAAATTAGAATCAGGCCAGAGGATGCAGAAGCCAGTAAAATTGGCTGATCCGACTATGCTAGTCATGAAGTTTCCAGCTGGTGTAGCGCTTCCATCTAGCGCTCATCTGAGAGCAAAGTTTGCTCGTTTTGGTCCTCTCGACCATTCAGCTACTCGAGTGTTCTGGGAAACATATACATGTCGCCTGGTCTATCAGCACAAGGTCGATGCAGAAGCTGCTTTGGAACATGCTCTCGGAAGCGACAATTTATTCGGGAGCAGGAATGTGAGGGCCTACACCAGGGAAGTCCGAGACAAAGCAGCAGAAGCGGAACCAATCAAGTTTCAGAAGGAAGGCATCTCAAAGCCAAGAGAGGCCGTCCTGGCTGCTGCTGAACAGAGGCCAGTGCCGGCTAGAATTCCTGCCCAGTCGCAGACGCAGCAGCAGTTGGCGGCACAGCAGCTCAAGTCGTGCCTGAAGAAGCCGTGTAGCGAAGATGTTGGTAATGGCAATGGTAGAGGTACTCGTGTAAAGTTTATTTTGGGTGGGGAGGGAGGTAGCAAGACTGAACAAGTTTCTACTTATCCTGCACATTCTACCGATGTTACTAGTAAGAATTTGTCTAAATTTGCTCCAGAGTCTATTGTTATGCCATCGCCTAGTCATCAGTTGCAGAAACCTCCGGTTAATATGGGTGGTGGTGTAGAGGTATTACCTAAAAATGACATTTCGCAACAGCTTCTGAATCTACTAAGTAGGTGCAGGGATGTGGTAAATAACCTGACGGGGGCTTTAGGCTATGTGCCGTACCATTCTCTTTAAGAAATTCAACGAAACTAGTGGTGGTGAAGAGTGAGAAAGCTGGGATGAAGAAGAGATCAAATTTTGACAAGTTTATATTCGTCGGTGTATGTATTTTTATCTGCGACAACACTTTTTATTTATATGTTGCTTTCATGACGATAACTTTTTAAATATATCAGATATTGGACGATTATCTTTGCATAGCCAAGGTCATTGGGACGCAATATATAAGCATGTCCTCAATATGTCCTTTTTTGTGATTATATTTTACTTTTTTCAATTTTTATGTCTTATACGAGGGCCCATTTGTGCATGTACATTGGTTCATGAATTGTCAATTGCCTAACAAACACATAGCATCGTGTTTATTATGTTTTCTCTATAAAATTACTTACTAAGCGTTGTAGGAAACGTGTCTCCACTCTCTGATCCAAGCCCACCAGCAATATATATATATATATATATATTCGTTTATATCAATGACTTGATAAAATCTAATATCGAATTGATGCTCATTTGATTTGATAGTATTGGCTACGTGCCGAATCTTGATGGCGCAAAAAAAATAAGAACAAAAAAGGGCATGTTTTTGCTGCAAATAATTTAGGGATGCTTGTATGTAAATAAAGGTTTTCCAAAATTGCACTCTCTTTTTTTCCTGAACAAAAATATTTGAACTCTTTGAAGTTTGATCTGTCTTATTAAGTGGCTTGTTAATTGTTATGAAGACGTGGCACATATGTGGCTGTGTGTCAAGACTATGACAAAAATTTATTGATTTATGGATCTATGACTATCCTAAACCATTCAAAGATTTAAAACCCATTTTTTTTATAAACGAGGATGTTTTTGTGTTGTTTTAATATTGTTGTAAACACAAAAATATTTGGTATTTTTTATTACTTGATTATCATCAGATGACAATTTGATAGGAACACATTTGGTATTTATTTATTTTTTACAATGGTTGGTGAACATCCGATTACATGTGATATCTCTTATTTGCGTGGTTAAGGTTGGTGTCTAACTGAATATTAGATTAATATTTTTTAGATGTATCCATTTTGTTAATGTAGAATTTGGATGATTTTTGCTTGCTTATTCAAAGTTTTGTCAAGAATCATTACAAAGTCTCATAAGTCTACAATTGATAATATCTCTTGAAATTTTTACTAAAGACGAGATTAATATTTTGGACTCATGAGGTTATTTGATAGCATCATTTCTATTGGCAATGAAAGTACTTCATGACTCATTATATCCGAGAAAATATTGGTTTTGATGAAACTAGAATTAGAATCAAAGTATTGTTTCTATAACAAAAAATTTCAAATGAAGTATTATACAATGTAAGTCTCATTAGTTGTATTATGTTGTGTTGTGTCTATAAATTTATTTCACATTCCTTAAAAGTGTTCATTAAAGACATTACTTAGAAATTTTGCATCCTTTTTTTTTTATCAATGATCCTTTATCAAGTCTCGTAAAACAACATTATAGTATGTTACACATAAAGTTCACTTTTAGTAATACTCATTAACCTACTAAAGCATGAGTTCATTTTTACCACGTAGAAATTTCAGTCATTATTCTGTTAATCAAAAATATTATGAAATATATTTTTAATACAATGTTAATAGTTCAAATCTTTTATTAATATTATTAAAAGTTCAAGACATTTTTAAAACAAATTAAACAGTTTAGAATTTAATCCAATAATTATCCTTAAATTTAAAGGTAAAAGAACTTACTAAAACAAAAAACAAAAAAATCTAAATGTGTATGTGTGCGTTGGTCAATGTTACGTGACTGATATACATTTATTTATCCCCCCGAAAACAATCTAAAAGTGTGTATTGCATTTGATTAAAGAGTTTTCTTTGAACTTAAATGGTTCCGTTAATAATCAATGAATCACGTGCCTTTCTTTTTTGGACACAAAATCTTTTCTATGTCCGTCTGCATTGTGTGACGGACACAGTATCATATGTTATTAAGAAAATTATTATTTACATTAAAGAAATGTATTATTTGCTTAAGTATCATTTACATTGAAAAAAAATATTAAATATCATTTACATTGAAGAAAAATATCAAAGTCCGTATGTACTGACGAATGTATATGAGTCCACCTCTTTCTTGGATTATATTCAATGGAAATTTGATGAGCCACCTACTTACCTACTCTAGCACTTCTTGTTACTTTTAAAAAGGGTAAATAGTGTTTTATGTCGCATCGTTTGAGCGGTTTTTCAGAAATGTTCCACCGTAAAGGTATTTACAAAACAGTACCCATCTTATTCGAAAAATAACACTATATAACCCCGAAAATTTTTTCGGCGTCAGAAATTCGACGTGTACGTCGGAGCTGCTATGTGGCATGCCGACGTGGAAAAAAACACAAAATAACACAAAACATTTTAAAACGACGTCGTTTACATATCAAAAAAAAAAAAAAAAAAAAAAAAGAAAAAGAAAAAGGAAGAGAAGATGGGCGCTTCACCGTTCTCCACCACAAGCCCGCCGTGGGCGGAGCGCTGACGGGCGCTTCCCACCGCGCGTGGCTCGTGGTCTTCGTCCTCTTCTTCTTTTCACCTTCGCCTTCACCCTCTTTACCACCAGGGACGCCTCCTCCGCCGCGAGGACATCCGCCACCGACGCGAAGTCCAATTACGAGCTCCCCAAGCCATTCTTCAACGCGCTCCTCCACTACGCCGCCCTCAACGCCTTCTCCGCCGGCCACAGGTCCGCCAACGAGCTTAACACCGTCGCCGTCGCGCCGTCCCCTGCAACCTCCTCGTCTTCGGCCTCACCCACGAAACCCTGCTGTGGAACTCCCTCAACCACAACGGCCGCACCGTCTTCGTGTTTTTTTTCCACGTTGGCATGCCACATAGCATCTCCGACGTACACGTCGAATTTTTGACGTTGGAAAAATTTTGGGATTATTTAGTGTTATTTTTCGAATACGATGGGTACTGTTTTGTAAATACCTTTACGATAGGACATTTCTGAAAAACCGCTAAAACGATGGGACATAAAACGCTATTTACCCCTTTTAAAATTAGTACATCCTATGTTATATTGTTTCAAATATACTTGTTCTCAATCAATCTAATTAAATTAAGGAGGATCCAAGTTACTCTATCTTACTCCAAATATGGAGAAGTTCGAGACACATAAAGGCTTTAACTATATTTTGACTTGTGAACAATCTATATATACCAATAACAAATAAATAGGCACTCAAAACAAGTATATGTTCAAGTATCATTAATTAACTCCTTATCAATTTTGATGCGTTTTGATATGATAAATAATTGAATAGATTATATTCTAACAAATATGAAACGGGGAAAGAGATTGATAATAGATCAATAATTTTTAATTAATCGAGCTAAGCATGTAAAGGCCCAAGTTACATCACCAATTGCTTCACGTAAATAAAATAGTTGATTTTTTTTAATTTTTTTTTTTTTTGTTCTGTATTGTATATACTAAAATATTTACTGTGATTTTACTGTAGCGTCATACATGTCGTTCTTAGAAAAAAAATACATTGATATTATATTTACAGGTTAATTATACTTTATGGTTGTATCGTTGAATCGAATTGTAAGAAATACATGACTTTTGAAATATTGCAAAAATAGCCTCATTTTTGGTTGCAAGTTATAAATATGACACAAGCCAATATTTTGACATTAAAGACTTGAATACGTTTGTTAATTATGTAGAAAAACAACAGAACAATGTCATCTTGATACCCACGTAGAAAAATTATATTTTCAGACATTTTTTGGACATCAAAACGGCGGTGTTTTGCTGCATAAGTGGAAAACATGTTGTCAACCTAATTTACAAAAGTTATCAAAAATATCTAGATTGAATTTGGACTTTTCATGTTAGAATTTTTAACCTGGAAATGTAGGTTCATGACATATTTGCAACTTATGTTCAAAAATTCAGACTGTTTTTGTAATATTTCAAAGGTAAGAACATGTTTGCAACTCGAATCAAAGATCGTGCCATAAACTATAATTAATCAATATATTTATCATTTATATATAGAGAGAGATTGGAGATCAAATAATATTCGAGCTTGAGATAGTATATAGTACTCAATCTCATCCACTCATCTCATAGATCCTATAGTTGAGATTTTTGGACTTTTAAGCTTAATTTCGCTGATTTCGTTACAGTAAGGGTAAATTAGTAATTTGATTTGTTATGTGATTGCGAAAAACAAACTATGCATTTAGTTGAACTGACTTATGCATTCAAATAAACACAAAAATGCATGCAGTTGAGCACAATAATGCATGTGGTTGGAAACTCGCGCCCAACGAGCGGGCACGTCCAGCATGCGCTAGTGCTCGCGCGTCGTCCCGACGCTCGCTCGTGCTTCCGTTGGCCAACAATGCATTTTTATATTTTGTTAAATGAATGAACATGTTTTGTTAAATGCATGTTTGTGTTTCGTGCCAACATGTAATTTTTTGTTTTGTTCAATGCAGTTTCATGTTTTGTTCAATGCCGTTTTATGTTTTGTTAAATGCAGTTTTATGGTTTTCGACAGCAAATCTCTCATTCATCCTTCTCCGTCAATTCCGTCGTTTCTTTCCCCGATTACTGATGAATTCACCGTGAGCCACCGCCACAGCCACCATCTCTCTCAATTATTCAATTATCTATCAAATTCATCTTCTATTTTTTCTCAAAATCCATCAATTTTGTTTTCAATATTTTTTTTCTTTTTCTTTCTTTCAAAATCTGTTGTTTGTTGTTGTTTGTGTATGTTGTTATTGTTGTTTGCTGGTGCTGCCCCCATCGTTGCCGCCGTCGTCGTCACCGACATCGTCTGTTGCCACCAAGGAGAAGAAGAAGAATGCCGATTTGATTTCTTCACATTTTGTCCCTTGCAAAAAAAAGAAAAAAACTGCCACGTTTTAGCTTATGGTATTACCACGTGTTCAAAATATGTTTTCTACTTCATTTTAGTTGAATACTCATTTGTTTCATGGTTGATATTTATATGCTCAACACATGATTTCTTATGCATATAGTATGTATACGAATAAGTAGTTTGTTTATGCGAATATCTTGGATAATGTTTTACTCGAGAGACTTTCATTGACTATTCAGTAAATGAAATATCTTTTTGATAAATCATTGCAATTACATCATAAGCATAGATCATGCTCAACTATAATAGTAACTTATTATTACGAAAAAATCAGTCATTATAATAAACGACGCTATATTATGACCCACACATATAATACTCCTGATGTGAATACAATACTCATGATCATTGTTGTTTTTAATCATCATTAGTAATTAAAATAATCTTCGTTATTATGTAGTTTATGAATTTTACCTGACAACTAATAAATAATATAAATATGAATAATTATATGCTTAGGCATGCACAAATATGGTATCCGACATGCATTGTCTGATTATTGTGTGCAGGTATTGATATCGGAAATGAAGTATTGCAGTCAAGTGAATTTATTGTTCCTTCTTGTGATGAACTAATAAAGCCGAAATTAAAAATGTCTTTCAGTAGCTTACAGGAAGCAGAGGAATTCTATGACGTTTATGCAGCTGCTTGTGGATGATAAAGAGTGATATTTTAATATTTCTCATTTTAGTATCATTATATTAATTATGTCTTTATAATGTAATTTGATTTTTACAATGCTTTATTATACTTTTTTTATTACACATTGGATATATATTTATTTTGGTGCATATGGTCGTCTATTAGTATGCATATGGTGTCCTATTATTATGCAGAAAAAACTTATTCAAAACTGCAATACGTTTCTTTTTTTCAATATTATTGTATATATAGTGATAATGAAACATATATTATGTTTAATATCGATTTTGTTATGTACAAACATAATTTCTGATCATATAAATACCATGTTGATTCATATTTATAGTAACATATACTGCACAAATGTTGACACATACTGCACAAATGTTGACACATACATAAAACAACCAACACATTAATGTTCACACAATTATTCCTCATTATTCAACAATGCTCCCAATAGGCATTATGCCAAAGTATTGTATGCAAAACAATGAATATCTACATGCACAATTTACGTTGTTGAATATTCAATATGCAATAATAATAGCACGTTAATATACGGTAAAACAGTAACACTATATTCATGTCATATTGAATAAATATTAATGTTTTTTTTGTATGTTATTTTAATTGCGTTATATTTCTTGATTTAATTATTAATTTAATCTTTCATGAATATGTATATATATGTATAATATGTTATGAATTATGCATATAGCATTGAATACTTATGCATATAGCATTGAATACTTATGCACATTATGTATTTTGATTTTGAAGTAATGGTCGTGAATCATTTTTCATATTGTTTTCGATATGCATAAATTATTAGATTTTATTCACATATTTTTTACGTCTATGCATATCTATCATGTTTTCATAAAGAAATGATATCACTAAAACCCACCACACATGAATCCTTCTCATATATTTTCTCGAATGTTGTGTATCTTCTTACAGGTATAAACATCATTATGCATTGTCCACACCATCCTTTCAATGCAATATACCAATTACTTTAATTAATAATATGCACAGACGGTATTTATAACTATTTATGGTTTATGAAAATGATTAACATTAAAATTATTAAGCTACAACCTGTGGATATTTATTTCAACAATTATTATCAAACTTCAAATTACTCTAAATATTTCTTCGATAAATAATTGAATAGAATGTATAATTTCAAAATCCAACGCATAACATATCATGAGTATAATGTATTAATGACAGTTTTTAAAACGTAAATCGGTAAAATTCCATCACAAATGTTGCATTTTCATAATGGAATGTCATTTCAACCTAAAAGTAATCTGTCAGCTTTGAAGTCTTCATCCATGCATAACTCTTGATAGTAAGCAGATGCTCCCCGAAGAATGTCTTCCTTAACTGTATTAATCCGATTGTTGATAATTGAAGCACAATACTTCACCCTCATACGCATAAGCTGCCTTGTTGCTGATGTAGACAATCCACATCAGTATTAGTATATTTATTTGTGCATAAATGCATAATATACGTATTCACATGACAATATAATTTATGCACAATAATTCACACTCATACGCATAAGATGCCTTGTTGCTGATGTAGACAATCCACATCAGTATTAGTATATTTATTTGTGCATAAAAAATGAATTTTTTGCATAACATACGTATTCACATGACAATATGATTTAGTACATAAAGCTTTACATACAATAAGAAAAAGTTATGCATTTTACCTATTTCTTTCACACTAGTGATATTTGGAGGTTGCGTGGATCTTGTTCTTTTTGCAGGAATGTCACGAGATAGAATTGCCAATGAAAACGCCCTACTATCAGCCAATCGAGACACTTCTAGTGGTATAATTAACCAATAACAAAACGATTATTAGTTATTGTATAGAATAACTTAACATTTAAAATTATGCACAGTGATGCATGATATTATGCACAGGGTATTTACATTACTTAGTTGAGTCTTTCGTTTGTTTGTTTTACATTCAAGATCATTACTGAGTTGACTTTTACGTTGTATTGTTTTACATTCAAGATCAGTTTGTAAATTTAAAAAATAGTATTACAACACTTTATGCATATGTTTAAAAAGAACATGCATATAATTCATACTAGACTCAATAAAAAAATTTAATTCTCAACACAATAAACAACACTAAAACATTTAGTGGTGGACCACTAAAAAGCTATCTTAAAGGCATAAAATTTACTACATATGCATATTACAAAATAGACTAAGCACGTATATAATTTGTTTGTACATAAAAAATCACACAATGTCAATTATTCACCATATGGATTTGGCCTTTTGCATTTGACACTAATTTGAAATCACTTATCACTGTTATTGATTCCAGTATGTTATGGAGGCAATCACTTAGTACTCAAAAGGCTTTCCAAGAATTTGTGAACAATATTAAAATCCGTCAGTATAAATCACATTATTCACATAATGCGAGAGTCTTATGCACAGATGAACTTCATATATAGTAATGACCTTATTCACAGAATTTTAATATTACTGAATGGCCTTTTAACGTAGCATTGTTTTATACTCAAGGTCATTGTGTAAATTTACACCCGAAATAATACAACACTTTATGCATATGTTTAAAAGAACAAGCATATAAGTCATACTAGAATCAGTAAAAAAATGACAATCTCAACCCAATAAACAACACCAATTCATTTAGTGGGGGACCACTATAAAGCTACCTCAAAACGCAAAAAATATGTGATATAATATTGCTTAAAAAACAAAACCTGTGAATATATAACTATAAAACTGAATTGCCTTTGACGTTGCATTGTTTACTATTCAAGGACATTGTGTACAACACTTTATGCATAGGAATAAAAGGACAAGCATATAATTCATAATGGAATCAGTAAAAAAATTACAATTTCAACACAATAAACAACACTAATACAATTAGTGGGGGACCACTATAAAGCTACATTAAAAGGCAAAAAATCGAATAGTTTGGAATATTACAGAACAAACGAAGCAGATTTTTAAAGTGTTTGTACAAATCAATATTACACAATGTCAATTATGCACAAACCATCACCGAATCTTGCATTATATTATACAAACGTTAATTATTCCTTGAAAAAAAATCGATAAACAAGTTTTGAATGCTTTCTTATGCATAACAAAAATATCGAAATCTTACTTGTTATGTGGGTTGAACCGGGAACTTTGCACAATAAATCGAAAAGATGAAAAACTGTAAAAAAGATTCAACAATGTAGAATTCTTCGGATTCTTTGAGAACTAAATAAATAAATGTTCTATTTTTTTGAAAGAGATTTTTGTGGGAGGCGGTGAAAATTTTGTAGGTTTTAGAGAAAGTGGAAGGTTGCGGTAATTAAGGATTGAGTAAATGTGAGTAGTTAATTCGTTTTTTATTTTACCAAATTTACCCTTTTGTCAACTGATTAATCCAATTCGTAAATACATATTTCATTGAGAGTTGTGCATGATTAATTTCATCAATTAAATGTTAACCATTGGATTAAATGTAATAGATGGTATAGATTAGTTCTTAGTTCCTATCTTAGGGTTGGTTCCTTCTAACCAACCAATATATATATATATATATATATATATATATAACATTCATTCTCATAATTAATCATTATACTGAAGATGATGCACGTGCGTGTGAATGAATAATAAGTATAATGATTAATTATGAGAACGTATATATATATATATATATATATATATATATATAGTTTGAGTTTGGTTTAAATAAAAACACATTCAAAAATAAGAAATGAGAATAAATTTTTACCATTGATTTTTGAAGATGAGTGGTTGTGATTAAATCAAATTAGAGTATAATGGTAATTGTAAAATATTACGAAAATAATCATCCCTTAATTATAGGGATTGTGATAACTTAATCTTGAACCATTGATTAATGGCAAATGGATGATGGAGATGAATTCTTATTTCTTATTTTAAGGGGGTTTGTATTATAACTCATCAATATATATATATATATATATATAGGGTTGGGTTCCCGTAGTACCCGGTCCCCAGATAGTATGTAGTACTCAATCTAGACCACACATTTTGAACACGTGGTTGCACCACGGTCGACACATGGCGCTCCTTTCTTTTCTTTCTTTTCTTTTAATTTTCACAAGGCAAAATGGGAAGAAATCAAATCAACCTTCTTCTCCTCCTCCTTGGTGGAAACAGGCGACGCCGAGACGACGGCGGCAAAGAACGGCAATGACGACGCCGGCGGCGACGGCGGCAAAGACCGTGAACATCAACAATATAAACAAACAACAACAAACAATAGATTTTGAAAGAAAGAAAAGAAGAAAAAATTTGAAAACAAAATTGATGGATTTTGAGAAAAATAGAAGATAAATTTGATAGATGATTGAAGAATCGAGAAATATGATGGCTATGGCGGTGGTTCACAATAATTCACCGTAATCAGAAAAGAGACGACGGAATTGACATAGAAGGATGAATGAGAGATTTTCGTCGAAACCATAAAAATGCATTGAACAAAACATGAAACTACATTGAACAAAACATGACAATGCATTGAATAAAACATAAACCGCATGTTGCATCAAAACACAAACATGCATTGAACAAAGCACGTTCATGCATTGAACAAAGCAAGTCCATGCATTGATCAAAACATGTCAATGCATTGAACAAAACGTAAAAATGCAGGCCAACGGGCGCTGAAGCGAGCGCCGGATGATCGCTCACTTTTATAACACTAAAAAGTGTAAGTATATAGGTAAGTCGAGTATCGTATCCACAGGGATTGTATCACGAAAACATAGAAGCTAGCTCAACGATAATTTATCATTATTCAAGCCACGTAAATTTGGTGAGGTTTAAGGGCTTCAATTTAATCCAAAGCAAAGGTAACCATGCGTAAATATAAAATAAAGCAATAAAATCACGGATGATAAAATGCAGAAGAAAGACTAACCCTAGGGATACATTAATCTTATCCACAACGTATGTTTATCCTGCTTCCTATTAGCCAATTTTAATTCGCATAAGATGGAAGATCACATATATAACCAACAACTTCGCCATTCGACAATTGCGGTCAGAGATTACTAGTTTTCCTATTATCATACGCCTCTAGGTGAAAACAAGCAACCCAAACAGATCACAAAGAATAAGCTTCCTACGGATGTTCCTATCTCGCCCACGACTCAAGGTTTATCCATATCATGCATTCAAGATCGATTGACAATTAATACGATTACGTAATTAATCGGCAACTAGATATGAATCAAGATTGATCGAAATTAACACATATAAATAAGCACCAAGAATCATGAATCAATGCCTCGAAGGTAAATAGAGATAACAGAATCACAACATATAGGATCGATCATGCAAACCCTAGGATTAGAACAGGAAAATTACCTAGACATAATAAACGGAATAAAATACGAATAAATCATAAAAACGAAAATTAAATGCATAAAACCCGGATAATAACGTTGGATGAACAATGGTTGGTCTTGAATCCAATCCCAAGCGAAAAACGGAAAACAACGGAAAACGATCGGACAAAACGTTCCGATCGATAACAAAGCGATAAACTAAACTAGAACAATGATAAACTAAAGCTAGAACGAAATTAAATCGAAACTAAAGTGCAAAAATATGAAAAACTAGAGAAAAACTGAACAAATTCGTGCTTAGAGAGTTTGGGGGCGTGGGAGCAAGCTTGGGGATATATATATAGGTAGAGGAAAACCCTAAATCGTGCCCCAGAAACATTCTGGATGATTTCTCGCGGCCATCCACGCGGCCGCGAGGTCGGTCGCTAGCTCCTGCGCGACTTCACTGTTTTGCTCCGTTCTCTCTAGTCCGAACTCCGAATTGCGATCCGTTTGCGCCTATGGACTCCTATCGAGATGCTCTTTAACATTGTAAACTTTTCACATCCATATTTTTCATATCCATTTCATCATCTTTGGTTACATATTTGCCTTATGCATCGATTATCACCTGAAAAACCTACAAAACACCAAAGAGAAACCCCAAGAGCAGTATCTTCCAAAAATAGCTAAAAGCATAAAGATCGACTATATAAAAGCATTTAATAGATCTATTTCATCTTGATATATCATCAATAAACGAGTAAAATGCGATTTATCACCGGATGCATGTGAGCACGAAAGACGCTAGCACGCCTGTGCTACCGGACGCGAAGCTTCCAATCGCATGCATTATTGTGTTCAATCGCATGCATTTTTGTTCATTTGAATGCATTATTCAGTTCAACTAAATGCATAGTTTGTTTTCGCAATCACATAACAAATCAAATTACTAATCTACCCTTAATGAAGCGAAAATCAACAAATTAAGCTTAAAAGTCCGAAAAATCTCAACCATAGGATTTATGAGATGAATGGATGAGATTGAGTATTACATACTATCCGGGCTTGGGTACTATATGATCTATTCTCTCTCTCTCTATATATATATATATATATATATATACACACATATGTGAGTGGATCAAATGAGAACCACATCTTTTTGCGAACTCGCGAACCATGCATAAGACGTTGAAGATGATACATTAAGGCGGTTAGAGAAAGTTAGTATAACGAAAACTTTCTAAAATTATTTTGTTGGGTAACAATTTTAGAATGTTTTCGTTATGCACAACTTTATAGGTTTTATTCATCAATTTTATACGTTTGTGCATAGTTCTCAAGTTCTAAAAAGATGAGTTCATCGATCCAACCCTATATATATATATAGGGATGGTTATATATATATGGGATGGTTATAGGAGGAACCATCTATAGAATGAGAACTAGGAACCAATCCAAACCATCCATTCCAGTCAATCTCACGGTTATGCACGCATACAACATTCCAAATCCGTGTATTACATTTAAATTGATGGAAACCAAAATTTTCAGTTTAAATATGGGTATAGGGGCACTAAAGTAATTTGCCGCACGTAATTACTGAGAACAGATTCTAGAATCCCTAACTTACCGCTTCTTTTTACCAACTAACCTAATTTACCATTTATTACTGCTGAACAAGTCTAGTCTCTTCACCTTCTCGCCTCTTCACATTCTCCACTCTCCACCTTCAATACGCCGCCGTCGTGTTTGTATCCACAATCGAGAAAACATTTGATATAGTTATTGTGTCTCAAGGCTCGGTTATTGTGCGTGTGTGTGCATATCGAATAAAAAAAAAAAATTTCATACCGATGTTGATATAGTTACGATCTCCACCATCGTGAAAAACATTGTTGAAGACACATCCCTATATCGGTAAAGATCGCTTATATGATGCATATGTTAAGTAAAATTTGTTGCATGATCGTAAGAATTTTTTGTATGTTGTTTTCTTAAATTGCACAAAAAATCTTACAACGATTGATGTTGATGTTTTTACTTTTATGACAATCTTTGTATGCATATGTGTTTAGATTCGAGCTAAAAATGTTTGGATAGTTTAAAAGTCGACCATATGTTCGATTTTGTCGAATTCATCCAAAGTGGTCCCCTCAATTGAAGAATTTTAAGCGAATATAGTACTACATGAAATTCAACCATTTTTACTTTAATCGTTGTTTTAATGATCGTGATTTTAAACTGAAGTTTACGCTTTTTATTTGATGGGTCGTAATTTTCTATTTGTTTAATACTAATCTTGTTTCCTTTATGTTAGATGATTTTATTAAGTATTATATTATCGTTACGTATAAACCGCTTAAAAGTCATGCACGCCGTATCATTTAAATATGCATAAGACAACAATTCTCATGAATAAGAAATATGATATATTAAGATGTCGCAATTTGAGGATCTCGCTTTATTTATTTTTAATAAAATTCTCTGATCATATACTGCTTATAATGCGTATCTCATGTGCTTAGTTTGTTCGTGATGTTTTTGATATTGTTCACTCTCAAACTGTTTTATACATTTTATGTATTTTGTTTAATCTTACAACATACACTATGGTCAGATAGATTGTATGTGATTAATTAGTTGTTTGTACGTATAAACAAGTTTGAATGTTATTAATCTTAAAAATCACAAATATGTTTATGATATGCACAAGAATTATTTCGTATATATTCAAGATCATGTGTAATTTAATATATCTATCATTTTTTTCATGCAAGAAATGGATAAGAAGAAACAAAGTTCGCTTTTGAGTAAGTTTACCTTAATACAAAATTTAAAGTTTATATTTTTATTTTGTATACTTTACAATTATAGTTAATGTATTACGTAAACCCAACCCGATCGGGTTCAAGTTCAAAAGAATACTCGATTGGTAATTCTATGCAAGAAAGAGAACTTCGCATTTAAAGGTATTTCCTTTTGGCATAGCTATTTGTCTTTTATGTGTGTAATACATATCTAGTACAAATTTTAATAACAAAAATGTTCATTTATTTTCGCAGCAAGGAATGATATGCCACCAGCAACATCAAAAGGTATCATATATCTAGTGTTTTTTAAGCTTTATATTGTGTAATCAATATAAGTATGCACAACTGTTTTTTTATCAAATTTTGTATGTTTTGAAAACGTTTATTAATAGTTATGTTTTGGGTACTGCATGCATAACTCCCTTATGATTTATGATTTTGCATGAATGATTCATTATTACGATATTCGTACGATTTGTTAGTATATTTCATGTCATACAACATTCTTGTTCGTATTATTAAGTATTTTGTATTTATTTAATCTTAAACAACAGGAAAGGTACAAGCTCGCAATACAGTTAATGTACCGAAAACAGTGGTGCCCATTTCTGTGAGTAAGGACACAACTATGCCTGATGAATGTGTTAATTCAGTTGTGCCAGGTATACAAAACATAATGTTTGAAATATTTATGATTAATCATGACATGATTCTAACCTTTTCATTACAATATTTTAATTATATTTTCATGTGTATTACAATTTACGGAGAGGGCAAACGGTAATCGTTGGTAATATAAAGGAAACAATTGCACCAACTGGTGCCATTGTAGAAGATGAAGCACATTTTTTAACCATTAAACCAGTTTGTAGGTTGTTACGGTCAACAACAGCAGCAAAAAGACCAACAGGACTGCTGAAACTAAAGAAGAAAAATGATGGCATGGATATATTTGTCAATGTTTTTGACATTTCCTTTATTTTCTTTTACTAAAATGTTTAATGAGTACTGCTATGCATCAGGAGCAAATGCAATTGTCAATGAAGATAGTATTGGAGTACAGATGGATGGATCCAGTGAAAACATTAGTAATACAAACTATTTTATACAAACTATTTTATACTTAAAACATATTATTACTTTTTATAGGTCATATGTTATGCATATAGCTTGTAACTAACATGCATATGTTTATATTAGAAATAGAAAAGGAGGGAGAAAACACCCCAATGAGTGTAAAACGTGTCGTGGTTGGACTACCTTCCAGAATCGAAATTCAAGGTACAAAAGAGTTTATATTATATTACAAGATATGTCTTGAACAAAATGTCACATCGATATGCACATTTTCGTTTTAATATTTATATAGTTGTCTCGAAATTAAATGTTTAAATCTATAGAAACATTATAAAATAAATGTACACAATGTATGCAAATATCGTACATCTGCATTTTATATAGGATATATAATCTTTTTTAATTTTCTTGTTTAGTTAAGATGATGTTATTCTTCACTTTATCATATTATGAATGAAATTTGATATATATGCATGCAAAATATAATTGTTATGCACCCTATATGTTAAACGATATATTGAAATATGTATAGCATTCAATATATCAATGTACACTCGCTTATATTCATAGGCATATAGTATGTTATCGGTATGCACATATCCATTTATCTGCTCATAAATTATGTTGTATGTTTATGCACTCGTCCCAAATAAGTCGTGCATCCATTATATCTTTGATATGCATACTGATTTTGTTATGAAATTATTATAAGTATTAATGTGCACATTGTATGTAGCTGGTATGCATTATGATTTCATATGTTATAAAATCTTTTTAAATTTTTCATCGTATTTTATGATGTTGTGATACTACACTTTTTCACATAATGCATGTTGTACTTGATATATATGAATTCCATCTCTTATGATTTGCATTTCAATATATGTTACACGAGATTTTGAAATATGTATAAGATTCAAAATATCAATGAACACTGTTTATACATACATGCATATGATATGTTATCGGTATGCACATATTCATTTATCTGTACATAAAGTTTGGAATATGTTTATGCACACGTACCACATAAGAACGTGCATTCGTGATGTATTGGATATGCATAATGTGTTAGTATATTTATTTGTAGTATACGTGAGACTACTATGATTTAAATTTATATTATTCATTTATGTATATCACATGTTGTGCATATATAATATTACAATTATGTGATTTACATGTTATTATATTAATTGTTCAATTTAGTACCTGGATACTCACTTGTTAAAGAGAAAACTATACAAAAACATACAGATAAGGGCAAATCTGTTGCCAATGCAGGTATTATAAATTATTTTTGCATACATTATTTATATATTATGAATTGTGTTTTATATATCATATCATATTATTGATGTCCTTTTCTTTGATTTGAACCTTGTCAATTTAACACGTCAAGTCAATGAAGACGTTAGTATGGATATTGAGGAGACTGGTATGATTTCATAGGTTGTAATTTATTTATAAAAACATATTGCAATATTTTATTTAATTGCTTGTGCAAATGGTATATTTCAATTTAGGACCTGGAGAATCACCACTTAAAAAGAAAAGTAGACAAACTATGACGGAAAAGGGAACATCTATTGCTGATGCAGGTATTAATAATAGTTTGTGTCTAGTTAATGACACAAATTAATTTTAATTTATTATAATAAATAAACAATTTGAGTATGTGTCTGTAGGAAAGCAGAAGAAGAAAGTTTTGAAAAAAAAGAATGACAATATGCATGATCAACCTGTAGTCCGTAATATCCAAGTTAGGAATCCCATTGATGTTAGATGTCGGCGTAGAAAATTGAACCAAAAAGTTGAAACATTAGAAGATGATGAGGATAAAGGACTACCAAGGTTGTTGACACGAACTACACCAACAACTTTTAGTTTAAGTATTCAGCAACTGAACAACTCGCAAATTGAAGCTGTGAGACAGATTGGGTTCGAACGTATACTGGATCTTAACGTCAAAGAATTACCAGGACATTTGGCATACTAGGTATTAGACCATTTCAACTCAAGAAACTGTGAGTTAGAAATGCCTAATGGCTGCAGTGTTAGGATAACTGAGGATGATGTTTACCGTGTGTTTGGTTTTCCATATGGTACGAAAGAAATACAATTGTTCGAGAGGACTGCCACAAGTGCATTATTTGAGGAATGGTTGGGATTTTTTGGAGGTATCGGAAGAGAGGAAATAAAGATTAGGGCAGTATGCACAACAATGTTGTCGAGTATTGACGGAGGTTCGTGGTTTAGGAGGCATTTTTTGATTGCCTTGTCATTCTCACTCATAGAGAGCACTTGTAGTGGTACTTGTGCATCCATTCATAATGGATTGTCTAGATAATGTTAATGGTTTAGGACACTGGAATTGGGCGAAGTACGTTCTGAATTCCCTAGTAGATAATAAGAGATCGTGGGCAGTCCAGAAATCAAGAATGTTTGTAGGGCCAACTCTATTTATTGTGGTAAGATGTTTATTGTCTAATATATATTTTAATATGTTTTAATTTTCAGTATGTCAAAAAATATTATTCATCTAAACTACTCTTCTTCATTTTGCAGCTTTTTTATGTGGATAGGTTCGAAATCAACAGGAGGCCTGAATCCAGAGTGTATCCATTAATCAGTATTTGGAATACGAAGTGTCTAAAAGAAAGACAGACCCGGGAGCTCGAGGATGGTTATTTTGGCGGTGGTTCATTGTGCGTTCCAATAGATATGCCCAATGACCATATTCAACAACTACCTGCTGATGAAACGAATAACAACGAGATGGTGGGCGAACAAGGGAAGCTTTGGGTAAACAAATTATCGTGAAAGCAGATATTGCCCAACAGATCAATAAGTTGAAGTAATTGATTGAAGACGCGCCAATTTCGAGCTAAGGAGCAGTGATTTTAAGGAAAGTGTCGTTATCGCATGTAAGATTCTTGGCATAAAGATAGATATTCACGCCAAGAACTAATCGGCCACCGTCACGATTCTATCGAGAAGATATCTTTTATTACGAGATGATGTACCGGAAAGTATTGATCGAGCATCGGGTTCTGGACACGGTATGATCCATAGTCCAGTGGAGGTTCCAAGTTTTGACTTAGGATTAACACCAATGGTAATACGATTAATCACTTATAATATGCTATAATATTTGTTGTTATAACTGTATTATGTATTCTGTTGTATTTTAACATGTACTTGTTAACATATTAATGTCTTTTTGTCAGGATGATAATGTGGAGGTTGGATGTGTTCGTGTTAACACGATGGAACCGCAAGATATTCCGACTTATAAAGTGAACCTGCAAGATGAGGTCTGTTATTTTTGGTTTTGTAAGATTTTTATCCATGTTCATGGATGTCGACCGTAAAATTATTATTGTTAATGTTTTGTGGTTACAACTAAAATTTTAAGTCACTCTTTTTCTTTTACTGACTTGCGGTATAAATTGAGCATGTTTATATTCCTTATTGCATGATGTTATAAATGATTAGTACGTATGCGTTTTTATATTTAAGGAATATGCTATGTAATCACTTTGCATGGCGGTATAAGAGTATGTGCGTGGGGTTAAAAATGATATGCATTCCAATTCTTTTTTAATTGATTTTCTGTATAAAATTTATGCATGATGCTACATAATATCTATGCACGGGTATCACAGTTGATATGCATGTCTATTATATTTTTGGTCTTTTAATCCATGTTTCATCATTGTTGCTTCAGACGTTGGCTCTCTTTAGATTTAATGAATATGCTGTGTATTAAGTGTTCATGATGGTACAATGTGATGTGCATAGAGTTGTAATTGATATGCATGTCTATTATGCTGTTGGTCTTTTAATCCATGTTTCTTCATTGTTGCTTCGGACGTTGGCTCTCTTTAGATTTAATGAGTATGATGTGTATTAAGTGTTCATGTTGCTAGAGAAGTATTGTGCATGTGATATGGTTTCGTATTTAAATTAATTTTTTGCGTTCATAGTTGTGCATGATGGTACGATGTAATATGCATAGTATTACAATTGTTATGCATTTCGATTCATGAATATACAAGGTAAATGTGCATGAGGTTACACCTGTCATGTGCATGAGGTTATACCTGTCATGTGCATGATGGTACTTTTGTCATGTGCATGATGGTACGATGTAATGTGCGTAGTATTACAAATGTTATGCATTTCGATTCATGGATATACAAGGTCAATGTGCATGATGTTACAACTGCTAGCCATATATGCTTTCTATTATATTTAAGTTATATGATGTGTCTAACGTGTGCATATTGCTGTAACATTATTGTGCATAGTGTAACAGAGTATATGCATGTATTTAATTTATTATATTAACGATATTTTGCATGTGCTAATAAATCTTTAATACCTAATAAATCTCATTCAAATAGGTGGTCACTGAGGAAGCTACGGGTGCGATACGAAACATTAAGATGGCTAGTTCAGATAAACAAAAACAAATGTGTTTGCCGGAAGAGGTTGAGAATTTATATTCCTTGTGTTATTGTGTAATATAGCTTTTTAAGGTGTATTGTGTAAATCATTAATTTTTTAATACATTATTTTATGTGCAGACTCAGCAGATAGGTGCCGACGTGATGGATAAGGGAAAACATGTGGTACAAAAATATGTCAGGAGGTGTAAGAAAAAATAGTTCGATATGGTTGTAAATGTTAACTAATTTATAATTTTTATTAGGTTGTTAAGCAAGATTCTGGATGGGATGGATCAAAACGTGTTATTTTGGGGAGTATGGATGCAAACGTATGTCACTTCAATATCTATAATGATCTCCTATATATTAACTGTTTATCAAGATGATATATAGATTACATCTGTTTTTCCTTTTATTTGATTAGCTTTATATAAATTGTGCATGTTTATAGTTATTCTTGCATGTCGATACATGAGTATTGTTCTCTTTATATTTAATTATTATGTTGTGAATTAATTATGCATGTTGATACAGGAGTATCTTTCATGCGGATTATAATGATATGCATTCTGATTATTATTTAACATTTTTTTTATATAATTTATGCATTTTCTTAAGGGTGTTATGCAAGTCGGTCATAAATATACAATGTTAATGTGCAAAAGGTTACCAATGATTTCCGTATATGCTCTCTATTCTATTCAAGTTATATAATGTGTATAACTTGTGCATGGTAATATAGTGTCACTATGCATGGAATAACAGGAAATATGCATGTATGTTAAAATGTTATGCATGTGCGTATAACTTGCGAAATATATATTTTCGTTTTTGATGGGTTCTGTTATATTTGCAGACTCAACAGATTGTTACCCACGTTTTGGAAAAGGGAAAACATGTGGTAAAACAATATGTCAGGATGTGTAAGAAATAATAGTTCGATATGGTTGTAAATGTTAACTAACTCAATAATTGTATTAGATTGTTAAACAAGACTCAGTGTGTGATGGAACAAAACGTATTGTTTTGAGGAGTATGGATGCAAACGTATGTCACTTGTATAGCTATAGTCATCTCATATATATTATTAATTGAATATTATCGTTGTTGAATATGATATTTGAATGTCTTTTTTTGAAGAGTGATAATACAATAAGAAGTGATCAAGATGCATGCAAGAAGGTACCGTTTGTTAAACGGTCAAATTTCGCTCACCTTTGTTCAAAGAGCTATTTGTGCTACGAAGCAACTAAACAAATCGGAGAAGGAACTTGGTGTGTACGCAATGTACAAAACAGATGGAGAAGAGTATGTTTTTTATCAGTATCTTCGAATTTTTAATAGGTGTTATGTTTTTTATGATTTACTAACATGAATTTTTTATAGAGAGGAAGTTATGTTTTCATACGAGTCTTTAGAGCTAAGGAGGTATGACATGTACTCCTTAAGGAAGGGAAACTACATAAGTATAATCGTTGTAAATGCATGGGCAGTGATACTTAACGACAATGAGCAGTACCGTTCCGATTCATCACCAGTCCGTTTTTTTGCAACAACGAGTATATACGTAAGTTAACATAAAAATATTATATTATTTCTATTGATTGTTTTATGAAGATTATCTTGAAAAATGTTCATAGATATGTTTAAAATATATATATATATATTTATGAATTATTTATGTTAATACACACTTGAATCCTCGCACAAAATGAATGGTCCTATGAAAGGCGAAGGGAGGCTTTCTTTGATTTAATGACAGCAGAGTTGATTGAGTATCAACACAATCAACTAGTTCAAATTGACATGGTACAATGTTCTATATCATCGCACTAATTTTTTTGTTACTTCACATATAATATAGTATCACTATGCATGGAAATAACAGGAAATATGCATGTATTTGACTACAGATATGTTAAAATGTTATGCATTTACGTATGTCTGTTGAGAATTTAATAAATAATTTTGTTGTATGCAGTTTTTTTTCCCAATTTATGATAGCAATGTGTACTATGCCTGCTGTGTCGATACAAGAAAGGAGAAGATGTTCATCTTGGATAGCAAGCTTGACAGTGTTGTGGAAAATGATGCATTTAAAAAATATGAGCAAGTCACTTGCGATATTGTAAGTATAGCCCTAATTTGAATGAACACCAATATTGTAATTGGTGCATATTAAATGTATACTTTATGCCTTAATGAACCTATGCAAATGATTGTTCGACGATTTGTGCATATAATATGCGTGACTTTTGACATGTATGATTAATTGCAATGCGAGATTAATGCTAACGAGTTTGTAGCTGATCGTGGCGAACAACACAAAGCAAACTCAATATCCAAAGCGAAGACGCATTTTGTGAAAATGAAATGGGCCGATAGAAGGAACAACGTAGATACTGGGGTTTATCTGATGAGACATTTGGAAACATTTATGGGTGATGCATCATCCAGTTGGAAGTGCGGATTGTCAGCGAAGGAAAAAAGGCATATTATGCGTATGCGCGTGCGTTATTGTGCATTAATACTGAATTTTCATCTGAACGTTGCTAAAGAAGAAGTGCATCGTGGAGCTTCTGCATTTTATCGGGAAATGATATCAGATCAGAATTTTGATGCAAATCTTGTTTTATTGGGTTGATTAATATTAGGTCTTAATTAGGGTTATGTTGTGTTTTAAATTATGAATTACATACATTAATGCTTTTTGGGTTTTAAATAAGGTATCACGAATAATGTTAACATTCAGCAATTTATTATTAAATACAATGGTTTTATATTTTTTTTTTGTGATTGCAATTTAAATAAATATCATTTGTCTACATAATTATCTCAATATCTGGATATGTGGATCACGTATGATGGGATTATTAGTTGTACACACATTAAGATAAATGAATGATGATTGAAACAATAGTATACATTTTCATACAACAAATAATGTGTTATATTTGTTGTATGTAATGAATTTTCAGTTGAACACGAATGCTGACTTACAATAAATGAGTGTATGTGCACAACACTTTAATATATTGTGCACAATATAACATAATTCGTGCAATATATATTTATATTTTTTATATGAAATTCGAATATGTGCACAATAAAAAAAATTATTATGTACAGTATATCACAAACGCATTCACAAGATTTTGTTGAATACGTTGTTGTGCATGATTGCAATTTAAATAAATATAATTTGTGTGTACATAGTAATCTCACTATCTGGGTATTAGGATCACGTGTGATGGGATTATTAGTTGTACACACAGAAAAATAAACTAATGATGACTGAAACAAAAGTATACATATCATACAACAAATAATGTTTTATATTTGTTGTATATAATGTATTTCCGATTATAACACTACTGACTTTGTATAAACAGTATCCATGTGCACAACACACTACATTATTGTGCACTCTATAACAAAACAAGTGCACGAACTATTTATTTTTTGTATGCTATTCGTATATGTGCACGTTATGTTATAAACGCATGCACTAAATTATATTTCATTATCATTTGTACATTACATTATAAATGTAGATAAATAAGATAATTAAAACACAATATACAATTAAGTGAAATAACGTCAATTAAAACAAATTATAATATGAAGACATAATGTATTGAATAATTATAAAGGTTACTGATATTAAGATATCAAGCTTTATCATCAATCGTATTCGGACAGTTCTCGGAATCGTGGTGACCAAGTTAGTTACATTTCTGCATTTTCTTTTGCTTTTGAAGTTTTTCAATAGTTTGCTCTGTTTGACTTCAACCTCCGACCACCTCGCCCACTACCCTTTGTTTTAGAAACATCCGTGAAAGAATATCAATCTCGGTTGGTATAGGCACACCATAAAAATCCTCAATAGCCTTATCTTTATCCTTACTCGAGCCTAATGATCGTCCCATGTTGGAATACTTATCGTTCAAATCTTTCAAACCAAATATAAACGATCTTCGATCAAGATACCTTCAACATGACCGATAATCTTACAAAGCTCAAGGAATAAATGATCATACCCGTAGAGGTTTACGCAAATAATTACGAGCACCCATGTATGTATCCGCTTTCATCCAACGCCTCATAATAAACTTTTGTGGAATATGCTTCATTTGAGAGACTTCATGACGAAGAACAAGTGTTTGCACAACAAACCTTTCCTCGTGAACGACTTACATGAACAAGATATATCATCCGACGTAACATTGTGGGAAACAAGAATATACCATCGACCTATCATCAACCTCAAAATACCTAGCATCCATATCCCGTGACATATCATTCATAACACACCTTCTATCCGCTGCAATAATTTCATTTTGAACATCAACAAAAATCTTGTTGGTGTATATAGACGCCGCATGTGTCTCAAAATCTAGATCAGTCTTCATGTCAGGGGAGTGCGTATGGTCAGCATATGTAAATTGATCATAACCACTACGCTGTGCCTCCATGGAATTATTGAAGTGTAGATACAAATCTACAAAGTTAGAATCGCTATTCAAAAATAGACCAAAAAAACTATTTTGGCTCTCCGATGAAGATGTTGTCCTAAACAGACCACTCATACTAATGTCGCGGAAGTATGCTGGAATCCAGAATTTACGCAAATTGAACATATCAACAAACCACTTATGACCAACAATGTCATATTTCTCCATCACTTGCTGCCATTTGGAATCAAACACTGAAGGTTCATCCAAATCTGACCAAACAACATCATCAAAATCTTGTTTGAATTTCATACTATCCCTTAACGAAGCGAGGCAACTTCGACAACCTTCATCATTATATGCCACATACGTAACCTATGTGCGGAATTGGGCCACACATTTGCAATTGCAATTTTCGTATGGGTCTTGATCATTGTGATTACATTGGATGTTTTCCCATGCACTCAAAAATTTGGACATCACCCAAGAATAAGATTCAACATCTTCATTAGAAATTATAGTCATGACAAATGTAACACATCTACCATAGTTGTCTCTACCGGTAAAGGGTGTAAAAATCTTTTTATACCTATGGGAAAAAAACAACAAATATCTTTAAATGTTAATTAAGTAATAGTGTAATGCACAAATATTACTACCGACATGCATAATTAATCATGATTTCGCGCACAATTTACAAAATGTAAATGAATATGAAGCAACTGTACTTAATTTGTACACGCACAATTATTGCAATTATCCACTGAAGTGCATACTTAAACAACATTATGCACAATGTACAACATTTAAATGAATATGAAGCATCTGGGCATAATATAAACATATGCACATACTGTCGTGCATGGGAAATACCACTGGTAATGTATGCACATTGAACAAATGGATAATGAATATGAAGCATCGGGAAATACATATATACATGCACACTGATAATAAAACATCATAAATATATACAATTAACAATGAACTACGTAATAAAGATTTGAAAAATAAAATATGAATTATGGGATAACCAAAAACTAACCTGTTTCATTCTCAGATGTTGCATCAAAAGAAACAAAGATCACCGAATAACTTAAAATTCGTATGGATGTTGAATCACCAAGATAAGCGTGTAAGCCTACTAGCATCATCAACATCGTAGCTAAACATAAAGCCATTGCAATTCTCACGTTTCCATTTGAAGTTATCTAACAACATTTGAGCATCAACACCATTAATGAGACATCCGTAAGTCACGCTTGTAATTCTTGAAGTCGACAATAGTACAACCAACATCTTGGTAACTACCAACAATCTCCTGAATATACGAAAACTCTTGCTTGGGCTAATGTTGGCTTTTATACCCTTCTCAATGAACATTTGATGCATATAATCAACCTTACGATTACTTTTCATGAGGTGGCGATAAGCATCAGGTACCATTTGGTGTGTGTGACCCTCAATAAACTTATGAATCTTATATCCAACTCCAGCTTCGAACCGAAACACAATACGTGCCATACACCCAACTCTGCTAGATAATCTATTACGTTTCGATTTGAAGAACTAACATCATTAGGATCATCATAATGACGTTAGAACCTCACGAGTACAGAGAATGGACCTAAACAATATGACTTTTCCGTCACTCGAACGCTTTATAGAACTTTTCTCGCCTCAAATCCACAAGCGATGCATATCGTCATAGAATTCCTCCGCTTCCTCTAAGCTACTAACGCCATATGTAATTTGGGCTTTTTAGTTCATCACAAAAGGTATAATAAAATCAACATCGTAACGCTCATTTTGGATATCATTACCGCAAAAAACAATGTATAAACCTTAAATATCTTTAAACATGTTTGTGCATGTTGTATCATATAATTAATCGTATGTAAATATGTTTGTGCATCCAGTGTCAGTAAACATTTTTGTGCATGTTTGAACGCCAATGTTTTGTCGACATTATTATGCATCTTTGTATAATGTTACTATTCATTGTTAAACAAAACTTAATAACACATCAATAATTCGTGCCCATATCAAATACATGATAGTGAAACTAGTTTAAAAACTATTATAAAACAACAAAATCTTTTATACCTATGGGAAAAAACAACAAATATCTTTAACTATTAATTAAGTAATAGGGTAATGCACAAATATTACTACCGACATGCATAATTAATCATGATTTCGTGCACAATTTACAAAATGTAAATGAATATGAAGCAATCAGACTTAATTTGTACACGCACAATTATTGCAATTATCCATCAAGTGCATACTTAAATAACATTATGCACAATGTACAACATTTAAATGAATATGAAGCATCTGGGCATAATATAAACATATGCACATACTGTCGTGCATGCTTATACCACTGGTAATGTATGCACATTGAACAAATGGATAATGAATATGAAGCATCGGGAAATACATGTATACATGCGCACTGATAGTAAAACATCATAAATATATACAATTAACAATGAACTACGTAATAAAGATTTGAAAAAATAAAATAATTGAAATACATACCATCGGATGCCATTTTTTGCATAAAATTATGGATGAAACGTATATGATGATAAGGATTTGTTTTAATATGGATAATAATTAATCGTATGTAAATATGATTGTGCATCCTGTATCTGTAAACATGTTTGTGCATGCTGTGAACGCCAATGTTTTGTCAAACATTATTATGCATGCTGTATAATGTTACTATTCATTGTTAAACAAAACTTAATAATACATCAATAATTCGTGCCCATATCAAATAAATGATTGTCGAAACTAGTTTACAAATCTATTATAAAACAACCAAAATAATTGAAATACATACCATCTGATGCCATTTTTTGCAGAAAATTATGGATGAAACGTATATGATGATAAGGATTTGTTTTAATATGGATATTAATAGTTATCAATTCATAGAATGGAAACAAAAATCAGGGATATGATATCCCATGAATAACGCACAGCGGATCAGTTGTTTTAAGATGATATTACATAATTATCCTCTTAATACCTATATTAGGAAATAACGAAATTAAGATCAAATAATTCTAACCGTTCGATCTTGGCTAATTAACATTCAGGATTAGTTCCTAGTTCCTATATTACTTGTGGTTCTCAATTGATCCATCCCCTATATATATATATATATATATATATATATGTATATATATATGGGAGGGTTAACGTGAGAACCATTTTTATAATGAGAACGTGAGAACCAAAAGCGATGAATTCACCGTAAAAGTTGATGAATCCACTGGGAAAATTATCAATCCAAAAAATAGAATTTTCCTCATAGGATTCGAACCGGGTGAAAATTTCGAATTTCAATTCATTAACTTTCTCAACGGATTCATCAACTTTCATAACTAATTCATTTGGTTCTTAGTTTTAGGATAAGAATGGTTCTTATTTGAACCAAACTCTCTCTCTCTCTCTCTCTCTATATATATATATATATATATATATATGTATATATACACACGTTCAAAAGTGTCAATTGTTATAAAAATATCATTTGTATTGAAGAAAAATATCAATTTTTGCTCTTACAAATATGCTCACGTGAGTCTATGTGTGTGTGAGCATATTACAAATAGAGAACATCAAATTAACATATAGCAACAGTTGCCATAACGAATTTTATATTTAAGATTATGCATCCTATTATAATATTAGATTTTGAAACTCAATTGGCTTTTTATTTCAACAAGATCGTCGAATATGGAAAAAGAAAGTTTATTAATTGGTAACTAATAGGCTGATTTTTGAAAATTTAATAATTTCGAGTATTTCATTGTAATTTTTGAAAGACAAACTATATTCACACAAAAAACCCAGAGACGTGATATAATATGATATTCGATCTAAAATATGAAAATACATTGAGCCTAAAAGAATTAATACGACCCAATTGATAGCAATCTAAACAAAATCCTTTCCTAACAAACAGCGGTAGTTGTTTTACGTTTCTATGCGTAATTCATGGAAAATCTCAGTACGAAAAGGACTCGACTCCTTAATCACTTAGTCCTTGTCACTCTGAAACTAGTCTTCTTCTCCATCTCTCTCTCTCTCTCTTCAACTCCTCTTCCTCTCTCCAAAATCATGGTACTACACCACACTACAATCTCCAAACTCTCAAAACTTCAATGTCAACGAGTCCCGCTCTCTGCGTCCCCTCCCACTCCTCGCCGCCGTGGTCGGACTCCTCTTCCTCCGCCATGCCTCCATCCGTCGTCGTCCAAACCCCAATCCTGTGAAACCGGCGTCCGTCCTCCGCATCTCCTTCAATCAGGACGCCAGCTGCTTCGCTCTTGGCACAACCGACGGCTTCATCGTTTTCAACGTCGATCCCTTCGGCGAGGCCTTCCGCCACGATTTATCTGGCGGCGTTGACACCGCTCAGATGCTCTTCCGCTGCAACATCCTCGCAATAGTGTCACAGCCCCTCTAATCCAAAGGATGATTAGAGAGGCGGAGCTTGGAGCGTTGAATGCAAAACAATTGATAAGAATAATTGAAAGATTTCAAAATGACATTTATCGAACTTCAATAATCAAACCTTATTTACAAGGCATAAGTCATATCTGAGTAAAGGCTACAAGTTCCTTTAACAAGAGGTTCGATAATTGCACGATACAACCGTCATCAACAAAGATACAAAATATTCGAATATGCGTGAAAGCATGTGAATGCATATATAACGATATGCACCAAGGGTATTTTCTTTCAAAACATATATAAATACCAAAAGGTTCGACTACTCAACATCTCGCCCATCATCATCACTCACCAATCGCACATTTAAAACAATATGCGGTCGAGTACAAATAACGCACTCGATGGCTCATGCCAAAATAATTTATCACAGTTTGAATTACTCGCCCCATCACAATAATACACGAGGTTTTAATTTGAAATACTCGTGCTTACTAAATATTTTCATCATTTTCAATAAATATCGCAGCAAGCATTTTCCACGTATGTATGATCCACATCCACCACAACAATCATTCACAACAATTCCTACTGGAGAGGAGGCCTCTCTCACAGACGCCGTGACCGCCGAGCACCCTTTCAAAGACACAATACAAAATAATCGGTGCACAAAATCCGTGCCATCTCAAGACGGGATACGAATTCTCCATCATTCTTGGGGTCTTCCAAGAATACGAATTCAAGCATGTCATAAAATGGGGCTACCCAACATTATGCATCAACAATCATGGATTGGATACATACACAAAACATAAACATTTGGGCGTGTAATTAAATAAATCGGTTCATAAATATTTGCTTGCAATAAAGCATCATAAATAAATCATTTGATAAGTTCTATCAATTTGAGTATAGTAAAGCCCACCTTTACTTTTGAACGTCGATTCTCGATACGCGTTTTCTTTTCTTGTCGCTTGTGAGCTTTCACGTCCCACCTTTACGCAAAATTTACGTTTAGTACGTTGGCACGCTTTTCGAGAAGTTCAAAGTTTATTCAACTTTGATAAATAAATTAATAATTCGAAGTTTCGATGATTCTTTATACGTCTTAATACGTTGAAACGACGCGTATATCAATAAAATAATTCTCGTATATCGAGAGAGACGTAATATGATCTACAGTCTCATTTTAACCTTTTAGATTAAATATTTAACGTATAATAACGTTATTCAATAAAATGATTTCAATTATGAAATCTTTTCTCACAATTGAGATATTCAGATAAAAGTGTACGTTTTCACGTATTAACGTATTTAACGAACGTATTTCGTACGTTAATTTCGAAAGTCAACCATTTTGACTTTTCATTAAAAATATTCAATAAAACATATTTTAATCAATATAAATCGATTTTCAATCGATTTCTTTTCATAAAGCTTTAATCTTTGATTTTTCACGTAAATCGATAATTTTGATTAATATTTTCTTTCAATATTAATCTTTTAATGCATTAAGCATTATTTACGCTTTTAACGTTATTTAATATAACGTTTCGTCGTAAACATAATATTCTATGTTTAATAATTCTCGAAAATTTTAATATGTCTAAATTAATTTCTAGACATATAATTTATTATTTTTCTTGATGTTAAGGATTTCAAATCCTTAATATTTATTTATAAGCTTTCGGTTTTAAGCTTATAAATTCATTCTCTTTCCAAAAATTCTTGTAAATTCATATAGTGTACTATTTTATCATAGTATCACTAATATGAATTAATATTAACTATAGAAAATTTTGAACATTACTAAATTATGTCCAAGGTCCACGGTTCTTTCCAATAATTGTCCAAATGATTTTCTAAATTTCTAGTTAATTTATACAAGGTTCCAACATTAGTTTATAACATAATTATAACCTAAAGTTTAACATATGAAATTTCTACACTAAAGTATAAATACTCCATGGTTCACGGTTTTTACAACTATTATACTAAACATTTTTATAAAATTCCAATTAAATTACACTATACTCATATACTATAGTATAGTACTGATATATCATAATATCAAATAATAACACAATACAAACCTTAGATCTCAAAGCTATAGGTCACGGCTACTTGGAAAAATTTAGCTACAATTGTCCAAAAATCCTAATAAATTCCTACAACACCTAATTAATACCCTAGATCAATAATATGCTATTATATCAAGCATATAAAAATTGTACAATAACTTAGCATTTCTACACAATTTTCGGTAATTTCAAAAAACTAAGCATAGGATTTTTATAAATTTCCTAAAATTCACAATAAGCTTCTACAATAACATATATCATTAATCCAACCCTAATTCCTCCATGATAATTTTCGACACATATGAAATAATTTCATAGCATTTTAATCATCACAATAAACATGCTACATGCTTATAAAATCATTCTAATATACTTATTAATGAACAAGTATCATGCTTAGCATAATTCATGCTTAAGAACACATGCTTGAAAATTAAATCTAACCATTAGAAAATTAAAAACTTAGGGTATAATCGAAGCTCGTTCGATTTCTAACCTCGTTAACGGTATTGATTTGGTGTAGGATGATTAGAGCTCAAGCTATGAAGAGAATGAAAGAAGAAATATAGTTTGGTTTTTCTTACTGGAAAAAGTCACGGCAAAATGAAAAAAATGGGAAGAGAGAGTGTGAAGTGTTCTGTGGTTCAAAGAATAATATATATACACTTAGGCAATTTCAAGTAAATGAAACAACACACTCACAACTCTCTCTCTCGGCTCTCACAATACACAAATGAATTATATTGGTCAAAGTTGATTATGTCATGCAAAATATCCCTTACACATTCATTAACCTCGCATAGCTTTAATAAAGCTTTTGGGAGAAACAATTGAAATTTTGTTTCATGCCTACACAATACCGTCGACTTCAGTGCATGGGAGAGAAATATTTTCAGATTTTTCATGTTGTAATACAAGTGTATTTATTACACTCTTCCCCAAATATTTGTGCAATCAAGTATATTAAAAATCAAGATCAAATTTTATTTCAATTGTCAAATATTTCGGCTATTACATAAACCAAAAGCTATTGTATTTTTCATCTACACAAATTAATTGGTAAGTGTGTATTAATACTACACTTAAGATATATCACAAATTGGATGATCAAAAATAAAATAAATCCTATGTTATCTCACATAGTAACTCACGACATTTTCAACCTTTTAATGCCCAAAATTTTATTTTCATGCTATAAGTAGATATATAGCATAATATATATCTTAGATGATAATTTATATCATAGGAAAAATTATTGGAATCAATCCATAGGTAGAAAACCCTAATTCTCGATTTAGGGTTTTCGAGAATCATTAACAATCAAAAATATCATTCCAAAATTTTCTAGCATTATTTCAATGCTAAATAATATTCTAATTATATAAAATAATCATAGGAATTTAAATATCATAATTCCTTGATCGTTAGACTTGATTCTCAAGTCATCTCTAAACGTTAACGTTTGAAACGTCTCAAAACGTTAAATATCGACTCATCTCAAAATGGTCGTAATAAAGCTATAATCACTTTATTAAATTATTCCAATAATAATGGAATCAAATTCTAAGCTTAAAACTTAGAAAATCATCTCGAGCATTTTATTATCGACACGTAATCGACGTTGAAATATATCGTTGAAATCGTTACACCTTCAGATTTCTCAATTCACATTCATTCGTGAATTGTACATAGGAATTTATTATTCCAAAATAATCGAAATCGTTATTCCATAATTTATTAATCAAATTATTATAATAATATTCTAATTTACTGAAATTAATATCGTAATTAGGCGTTTAAATAATCGGGTATTACAAATAGTCAGCGCCTCCAAATCTGACCGCAGTAAGGTCATGATATGGGACGATCATCTCAACCGCTGTATCGACGAGCTGTTGTTCCGGTCGGAGGTGAAGGCCGTCCGCCTCCGTATGGATCAGATCGTCGTCGTAATGCTGCATATGATTTACGTTTATAGTTTCTCCGATTTGAAATTGGTACACTGATGAGATATAGTCCAACCGCTCAGGCCCACTGGCAGGCCCAAACGAGCTGGGCCTGACGTTATGGACAACCCCATGCGGTTGAGCCAAGGGCCCATCCTCTAAACCCTAACCAGCCTCCAAACCCTAATCAACATCTACCCTACATGGAAGGCGAGGGATCCCTACATGCGAGAGGGAGAGTCCCTACATGGGAGGGGATCAGACCCCGCCAATCAGGGGATGGAGCACGTCTTTAGGGGTCCTCAGATATGTATAAATAGGGGTTAGATCGACGGTAAAAGGGTTAGCAACTTATTGAATACTAGAGCTTTTAGATACACTCATTGTAATCCAATTATAGTGAAAGTATTGAGGATCATCACCTCCGTGGACGTAGATCTCATTTGGATCGAACCACGAAACTCTCGTGTTCTTTATCGCTTTACACAAATCTCGTATATTAACATACACTAGATTTATCATTTGCGCCGTCTGTGGGAATCAACTGAACAAAAAAGCTTCATTTTTCTACAATCTAATGGCGACGCGTCGCAACGCTTAGCACCGCCGCCGATGCTGGCAACAACCTCGCGGATGACGATCAGGTGGTCACATAACGTCGCGGGAAGGGATCGCGGACGCCACCAGCAACACGCTGAGGGTTACATGGAGAACATTCCATACACCCTCGTGATCGCCGCCCGACGAGGAAGAAGATGCCGACCTCAACGCCCGGTGAGCAGGCGGTTCACCGGTCTCACGAAGTCCTTGGCGAGCCGTGTGCGAGTTCCTCAATGCCAATCTTGCCAATTCCAAAATTTCCTTCACCAGAGGACGAATGGAGCGGGCACCTCTCAAGTGCCCGAACTGGTGATTACAGGCGCTCGAGGTCATCCACCCCACCGAAGTGGTCGACGCTCACCTCGGCACAATAGCCTGGAACGCGTACGTCAACCTGCCGCCCGAGGTTAATCACCTCGCCGAGATGGTCGCAGCAATTCACCCCCGCACCGCCCGCGAAGTCGCTCACCACCTCGGCACGCCGCCCAGGGAGGTGAGCGGGACAGAAGAGAGGAGAGGCGGAGCCGAACTCCCCCTCGAAGAGACGACAGACGCCGTCACCGGTCTCCCACCCCTCCAGAGAGAGATGGCAACGATCTCCCGGGGTTCGACCGGTACGGAAGAATCATCTCTCCTTTCTCCAGAGAGATTCTGGACACGCCCTTGCCCCAGCGATACAGGGCACCCAACATCGCTGCCTACGATGGCCTTGGGGACCCCTCCGACTTCCTTTTCGCCTACATTACCAACATGGCGAATCAAGGAATGAAAGATTTTCATATGTGCAAAATCTTCCCCGAGGTGCTGATCTCCAACGCTCGACGTTGGTTCACCTCGCTCCGCCAAAACAGTATACACTGCTTCCAGGATCTCATGGATCAGTTCAAGTAGCGCTTCTATCAGAAGATGCCACCTCAGCAGCCTTCGTCTGACCTGCTCACTATCCGCCAATGGCGGGAGGAGACGATGTCGAACTCGCCTCGAGGTTCATCAAGCGAGTCTCTCAAAATTGATGAGAGTAACGATCTCTACATCATCAATGCGTTCAAGAACGGATCCGACCCGACGCCTCGAATAAAGAGATCACCTATGAAAAGTCAAGACGGCTAGTCGCCTGGACCCGGTTGACAACCGTCGAAAAGGCGAGTCGGATCGGAAGAAGAGAGATCCGGGATGAGCGGAGGGCGAAAGAAAGAAGCCGGATGACCGAGGGTCGGTGGCGATCGCCAAGTGCCTTCGAGAGAATCAAGAAGGGCTCGATGGAGTCGTGCTCGGACCTCGGCCAAACCTCGTGGTAACGCTACCGTCCGCTCAAATCGAGGGCGGAGATATTCGAGCTCCACGCCGAGCTCTTCCCGAAACCCCCTCCTATGAAATGAGGATCTAAGAAGAGGTCGACAGAGAAGTATTGTGACTATCACCAAGGGTATGGTCACGATATCGAAGATTGCAGAAACTTGGGCTCGCAGATTGACGAGCTCGTCAAAGTAGGAACGCTCAAGAAATACCTCGGTCGACCTGGGTCGGGGAATAAGAAGCGCAGAGGAAAGAATGGAGGTGGCAACAACTGCGGGCCGACCTCGACGATGACCCAACTTGAGGACGACGAGGACGAAGGTCCCAATGCTATGGAGCAGGTCTATGCCATTACCGGACTGCCCATAGGAACGACGAGGTCGTCGTTAAAGAATGAAGCTCGGAGGCCGACCCCCGAGGAGCCGAAAACAAGCGACTCCGGGATGGTGAGAACATCGTGTTCTCCAAAGATGACCCGGTGCCCAAAATCATGCCCCACCAAGACGCCATCACGATACAAGCCGTGGTGGGCAACAAGAACGTCCACCAGGTCTACATCGACATCGGTGCCTCCGTCAGCATTATCTTCCAGAGCTGTTTGGATAAACTTGAGGTCGGAGGAATTCAAATACATCCCGCACCATCCCAGTTGCGGAGCTTCACTCAGGAGGCGGTTCAGCCCGAAGGTGTAATAACTGTAGGGAAAACTATGTTTAGCCCTCGCCCCGAGGATCTATCTTGGGTGTTTAATTCACCATACATTGATTATATTCCTAGCATGCGTCTATATAATTAATTGCAACACGTTGGGGTTTTTCTCGTGTTTACCTTTGGATCTGTTGAGGTGAATCGAACGGGATGAACGAATCGGTCGGAACGGAACGATCGACTCGTGCTTTGACCTTCTGGACTGTATCCCGGTTGCCCAATCTCCAACGTCGAGTGAGGACGATCTATGGAGAATGCTTCGGAAAAATCACCCAATACACTCTATGAAAATTTCGAGAATCCTCACAAGAGCTATGTGATGCTCGAAAATTATGCTCTCAATTATGAAGCATTAACCTAGACTTTATCTCATACCTTATATTTATAATGCACTACCTTAATCCCATATGGAAATTACCATAATCCCATATGGAAATTACCATAATCCTATATGGAAATTACCATACTTCCAGGATTATCACCATACTCCTAGGATTATTACCATAATCTTATATGGAAAGGATCTATGCATATACCATAAATATAATAATATCCTTGTAGGATAAAGAGAATAAAATCTTGCCATAGAGAGTACATGGGGCGCCGATTTTCTTCTTGCTACGGCCTGGATGGGCCAGCCCAGGGATCAAATGCAAGGAATAAAGATGGGCCTCAAATAAATTAATTATCTTATGTTCACCCGTAACATAAATTAATTTATAAACATTTATTCATGCCACTAGAGAATAAATGCCGACTTACCCCTTTATTACCAAGTTGAGTCGGGCTTGCACTTAGACATTACGAATCCCGTATTTAAGATATCGAACGTCCATTAATTATGTATAGCAATCGACTACTTAAAATAATTAATATCTTTAATTCCTTAAGCGGTACCACTCAACATTATTATTGTACTTGAGCTAACTCAACTGCGGGGTTTAGTACAATAAACCTTTGAGCTCCTTAAGGGGACGCCATCATCCTGACGGATACGGTGACTCGTCTGAGATAACTAGCGTGACATACAAGATCGCCACCACCCAAGATGCGGAGAATCTTGGGTTAGAACATATAACCTCACCCATAACAAGTCAAAGTGATGGTCAAGAACTCATACTCACCTAATACCTTATCGAGGTTTAGATCATCGTAAGTCACCGAGATATTGGTTCTTCACGACGGTCGATAGAAGAACACATATCATCGTGATCCTTCAATACGCCGAGACGCACCGGCATAGACAAGAAACCAAGTCAAGTCACTTCTTATCTATACCGCGGCCTATACCGACAACTCGTCCTCAAGTTGTCTCACTGGAAACTTTTATATCTCATTAAAGCGACCAATCATACGGACTTCGTGATCTTCTACACAATCGTATGATCTAACTTATATATGAGATAAGGGGACACAGATATATGCAATCAAGTATTCAATTCGGATAGGAGATTGTAATAGTGGTAACGAAACATTGTATACAAGCTCAACCAAAGCGCTTTCAAGATACAAATCCAACAATCTCCCACTTATACTAAAGCAAACTTTTAGTATACAATGTGTCTCTACTAGCTATTACAAACAACCATCACTTTGCTTCTCCCACTTATACAAAAGTTTCCTTTCTAAGTGGGTGCCATCATCCATAAACCAAGTCCTCTAACGTGTCCATCGTAGACTTTTTGCGGCAGCTCTTCGTGAATGGATCCGCTAGATTTTCCGTTGTATCAATCTTTTCAATTAGCACGCCACCTCGTCTAACGATTTCTCGTATGACATGGTACTTTCTCTATGTGTTTGGTCGCCTTGTGGGTCCGTGGTCCCTTCGAGTTTACATCGCACCGAGTTATCACAAGAAACTATGATACTCTTAGGCAAACCGGTACCACACCTAGATCCATGAGGTAGTTCTTGAACCATACTGCCTCCTTAGCGACCTCAAGGCGGCTACATATTCGGCTTCCATGGTAGAGTCCGCAATGCATCATTGCTTTGTACTCCGCCAGATACGGCTCCACCTCCCAAGGTAAACACATAGCCCGAGGTAGACTTTTTATCATCACGGTCACTTGGAAATCCGAGTCCAGATAACCCAAAGGCATTAGACTATCTGCATGGTAAACCAGCCTATAATCTCGAGTCCTTTTCGTGCACTTGAGTATATGCTTTATCGCAATTCAATGAGCTTGTCCGAGGTTGATCGATATTCAGCTACTATGCCTATCGCATAGCGTATATCGGGCCTCGTGCATAGCATTGTGTACATGAGACTTCCTACGGCGGAAACGTATGGAACTTATCTCATTTCCTCTATCTCCTTCGCAGTCATAGGTGACTGCTGCCTAGATAAAGGAACGCCATGTCTGAAAGGTAGCAATCCTTTCTTGGCGGTCAGATACTAAAGCGAGTAATCACAAGATCAATGTAAGACGCCGAGATAAGTTCAACATTTTCTTCTTACGATCTCGGTAAACCTTGATCCCAAGAATGTACCGCATCTCCTAAGTCTTTCATTTGAAACCGATCGGATAGCCAACTCTTTACGCCTCGATAACGACTTCACGTTGTTGCCAACTAGAAGGATGTCATCTACATAAAGTGCAAGAAATACCACATCACCGTTGACATCTAACCGATACACACAACTCTCGCTAGGTAACCGGATAAATCCATAAGACTTTACTACCTCGTCAAAGCGTAAGTTCCATGATCGGGAGGTTCGCTTAAGTCCATAAATGGACTTCTTAAGCTTCCATACTAGATGCTCTTCACCCTTTACCACATAACCTTCGTGTTGTCGCATATAGATGTCTCTACCTTCCTCAAGGTAACCGCTTTGAAAAGCGGTTTTAACATCCATTTGCCAAACCTCTAGGTACAAGTGGGCTATGGCGTAAGAATTACGATGGACTTGAGCATTGCTACGGCGAAAAGGTCTCATCGAAATCGATGCCCTCAACGAGTGTACCCTTTCGCCACAAGCTCGGCTTTAAAAGCGAAACCTCTCCATCGAATCTCTTCCTCTTGTATATCCACTTACTACCTATGGCTTCCTTGCCATCCGGTAGAGGTGTCTTTCATATACATCCATAGCCGTTATGGACTCCATTTCTAAGTCCATAGCGGTGTGCCATAATCTTGCATCAATATCTTGTACGCCTCCTTGTATGTCCATGGGTCGATTATTGCCTGTTCGTTTCCTGGGACTAAATCCGAAGATTCATCCACGAACATAAATCGCTCGGGTTGACAAACAACCCTCCCACTACGACGAGGTTCTACAGGCATAATGGCAACGGTGGGTGCAGAAACTTGTGGTTCTCTATTTTGCACAACTTGTCGGGTAGGTACCACTTGTACGGTCGATATCTCTAGTTGAACTCGACCCACTTCAATTTTTTGAAGTATCTGGTGTCGATCCCTCCCACTAGACTCGACATCTCGTACCTTTGGTCTAATCGATGGTGGTATACAATCATCTTCTAATTCTTGAAGAATGATTTCAACTTTGGACTTATGATTTTTCATATAATTCTCTTCTAAGAATCGACATTAGTGCTAATAATGACCTTCTCGATCCTTGGGACTATAGAATAAACCACCTTCGCTCCTCTAGGATAGCCAATAAAAACCTTGCGGCGGATCTAGCCTCCAACTTGTCGCCTTCTTGTTCAAAGACACATGCCGGATCGCCCCATATCCTTATGTGGCTTAAAGCGGGCTGCATACCAAACCACAACTCGAAAGGGTCTTTTCGACCGACTTGGACGGTGCTAGATTTAGCAAGTATGCCGTCGCTTCTAAGGCATACCCCCAGAACGAAATAGGCAATGTTGCATAACTCATCATCGATCTAACCATTTCAAAAAGAGTTCTATTTCTTCGCTCTGACACACCATTTTGTTGTGGTGTGCCCGATGAAGTGCGCTGGGAGGTAATCCCACACTTCACTAGATAGTCCATGAACTCGTTGCTGAGGTATTCACCACCGCGATCAGAACGCATTGACTTGATACTCTTACCAAGCTTCGTCTCCACTTCCGCTTGAACTCTTTGAATTTCTCAAAACATTCGGACTTGCGGTGAAGCGGTATATGTATCGTACCTTGAGTAATCGTCAATGAAAGTGACAAAATACTCGTACCCTCCACGAGCTTGTGTGGACATTGGTCCACACAGGTCAGAATGGACTAGCTCTAACATTTCTTTGGCTCTATAACCCTTCGCTTTGAAGGGTCTGGTCGACATCTTACCTTCTATACAGGATTCGCAGACTGGGAACGGAGTAACCGTGAGATTACCTAACGCTCCATTCTTAGCCAGGCTTTGGATCCTATTTAGATTGATGTGACCTAATCTAAGATGCCAGAGAAAAGTAGTGTCATGTTCTTGAAGAAAACTTTCTCTTTTAGGGTTTGATGAAGATGCAACATAGTTATAGGTATTATGTTTTGCGTAAATAGTATAAAGCTTAATTATATAACGTGCCAACACAGATAACCGTCATTTCTTATGATAGAAACACCACTATCAAAATAATGTAATATCCATGAGTAAATAATTTCGAAACAGAAACAAGGTTCCGCCGAAAATCCGGCACATATAAAACGTCTTTCAAAACTAAAACTGTTGTCCCAAAACATAAAGAAACATCTCCAACTGCAACAGCCTCGACTTTCGCCGCGTTGCCCATGGAGATCGTTATCTCGCCATTAGCCAGCTCCCTTGTCCGCAGGAACCCCTGCAAGGTGTAACAAACATGATCAGTCGCACCCGTGTCTACTACCCAAGAATGGGTAGAACAAGTTGCTAAACATGTTTCCGTTACTAAAGCAAACGGCGTACCTTGAGCCTTGAGCATAGGGCACTTAGCCTTCCAATGCCCAGTCTTACCGCACTCAAGCACTTGCCCTTCTCCTTCGCTTCTTCAAGCCTCGGTGGCGACCATGTTCTTTCTCCCATAACTCCCACTATTTCCTTGCCTCTACCACCTTTGGTGCCCTTTTCTTTTCCCATTTTGCAACGGAAAATTTGGGCCCTTAGATGTGCTAGCAAGAGCATGTGCTCCTTTTCCCATAACTCCTTCCGCACCACGAGATCATTAAGCAACCGACTAAGTGTAAAATCGGTCTTGCTCATGATCGCATTACGTGAAAGTTCTCAAAAGACTTGGGCGGTGTATTGAGGATGATATCGACCTTGGCCGCCGTCAATACCTCCTCCCAACCGATCAAGACTATCCATGAGATGAGTCGTGTGGGAGACATGTTCATGGACGAACTTCCTTCTTCCATCTTACACGCCAAGATTTCTCTCATTGTGTGGAAGCGGACTATCCGATCCGGCGCCCAAACTTACTCTCGAGACTTGACCAAATATCGTCGCGTCTACCATCGATCGATGTGCGCAATGCAAGCCTTTGGACATAGTAGTCATCATATAACATTTAGCCATATTGTTTGACTTATTCAAAGTGCGCTTGACTCTCGTGCTCATTAGTCGATCGTCAATAATGGCATCGGGTTTAGGAGTAGTGAGAACAAACATGTGTTCTTCAACGATAAGAACATATTCCATGTTTCGTTTTCACTCGATAAAATTTGGACCGGATAGCAGTTTTGTGCGAGCATATTGATTATCGGCGTAAGAGACATATCTAAAACGATAAAGTAAACACATAAGCATACGATCGCATATAATTCGTAACAATAATATTGTAACCTTTTGATAAAACAATATTAATTGAAACCTCCAATCGCCCAAGGAATCCCACATGCAAGCCACGCGTGTGGGCGTTTACATGAACCCCCGACGGACTAAAATATACCTTTTAGTCGTTTAATTTCAATCCATGTCAACTTATCCTTATGACAAATGAAATTAACGATTGGACCTTACTAGACCACATCACTATCGCAAGAAGGGACTTCGCGGGAAGTTGTACTTGAGGTGATGTCTAAGCAATGACCACATTTTAACGTGACGAATTCTTAGAATTAGCATACTCACTAGGACCATACCGCTTCCAATTCAAATTCTTTTGTTATCTCATTTTATATCTATCTCTAGAGAACTTATGAAAATCGCACATGCAAGCCACGCGTGTGGACGTTTACACATGAAACTCCCACTTCTCAATAGATTTAAAATTTTTATTTAGAAATCTCATCTAACAAACTTATGATAAGCAGTGTAAGCAAGCCACGTGTGGACGTTTACTCACGGTCGTCTCACTTTATTTAGAGATCAAAAGTGGAGGTCTTGACATTTTAATTCAAAAATTAATTTGTCGGGTTACTTGCTAGTCTTTTTATTCAAAAGGTTTGTCCATGCAGATCACGTAATCTAGCGAGGCTTTTCTATAGAACTCAACATGTAAAACATGCTCGCAGAATTCTAAAATATGCTTGATAAGCGCGATAAACCTAGCATCTTACTATGCTTATCCAATTACGTAAAACACTTAAGGTTTGTCGGCGTAATTTAAACATACATAGCATGCTACCGCATAATTTAAACATCCACGACATGCATATGAGCGATAAAAATAAAATAAAACGTTCATCGTGGCCCGTTCGTGAAACACGCACTTTCTGTCTAATCTATTACATAGATTTGCAAAGTACAAATTTAAACTGACAACGGGCCTCGCGGCACGGCACGGACCAGATTCGCAAAAGGGCCTCGCGTGCATGGGCACGGACCAGAAAATCTGGTTTGGGCTGGAAAAAGCAGTGCGGGCGGGTCGGCCCAATGTCATGGCCGGGCCGCGCTGAGAAAAGCCCATCAGACGCCCACCTCGCGCGCGCCGCTGCCGCGTCTTCTCGCGGGCTTCGCCATGATCGCTAAAGCGACGCGACAAGCAGCGTGCGTGGCCTCCCCTCGGCCGAGCGTCTGCGAGAGGCGTCGTCGCCCCGACGAAACTTCGCAACCGCGAATCGCCAAAGCACCGGGTGTCTCGCGGCGACGCGGCGCCCGTCGCCCGCTAGCTCGCCTTTGCCCGCGTTGCCTTGCGATCGTCCTCGCGACCGCGAGCTTTCATAAGCGCCGGGGATCTCACGCGAACGCGCGCCGTCGCCGCGCCCTCGCGACTTCGAGGCTCGCTCGCGAAACCGCCCGAGGGACACCGCGCACTGTTTTCCCATCGTCTCGTCTATCGTGCTTTCGTCTTCGTTCTTCTTTTACAGATAAGATTTACTGAAAATAAATCTAATCTAACCACGGATTTTCTCGTGGTGAAAAACAAAACCTAACAAAACAAAAAGCGAGCCACGATGAGCAGCGGATCCACAATTAATTAAGCGCGGCGTAATAATCAGCGTGAATTAATCCAGCGAGCCAAGATATCGATCCCGGGCTCGATACCAGTGTGGAAAACTATGTTTAGCCCTCGCCCCGAGGATCTATCTTGGGTGTTTAATTCACCATACATTGATTATATTCCTAGCATGCGTCTATATAATTAATTGCAACACGTTGGGGTTTTTCTCGTGTTTACCTTTGGATCTGTCGAGGTGAATCGAACGGGATGAGCGAATCGATCGAGCGGAACGATCGACTCGTGCTTTGACCTTCGGGATCTGTATCCGGTTGCCCAATCTCCAGCGTCGAGTGAGGGCGATCTATGGAGAATGCTTGGAAAATCACCCAATACACTCTATGAAAATTTGAGAATCCTCACAAGAGCTATGTGATGCTCAAAATTATGCTCTCAATTATGAAGCATTAACCTAGACTTTATCTCATACCTTATATTTATAATGCACTACCTTAATCCCATATGGAAATTACCATAATCTATATGGAAATTACCATACTTCGGGATTATCACCATACTCCTAGGATTATTACCATAATCTTATATGGAAAGGATCTATGCATATACCATAAATATAATAATATCCTTCAGAGGATAAAGAGAATAAAATCTTGCCATAGAGAGTACATGGTGCGCGATTTTCTTCTTGCTACGAACTGGATGGGCACTGAGGATCAAATGCGAGGAATAAAGATGGGCCTCAAATAAATTAATTATCTTATGTTCACCGAGAACATAAATTAATTTATAAACATTTATTCATGCCACTAGAGAATAAATCTTGACTTACCCTTTATTACCGAAGTTGAGTCGGGCTTGCACTTAGACATTCTGAATCCCGTATTTAAGATATCGAGCGTCCATTAATTGTGTATAGCAATCATTGCTTAAAATAATTAATATCTTTAATTCCTTAAGAAGTACCACTCAACCTTATTATTGTACTGAGCTAACTCAACTGCGGGGTTTAGTACAATAAACCTTTTGAGCTCCTTAAGGGACGTCATCATCTGAGACGGATACGGTGACTCGTCTGAGATAACTAGCGTGACATACAAGACGCCACCACCCAAGATGCGGAGAATCTTGGTTAGAACATATAACCTCACTTGTAACAAGTCAAAGTGATGGTCAAGAACTCATACTCACCTAATACCTTATCGAGGTTTAGATCATCGTAAGTCACCGAGATCTTAGTTTTCACGACGGTCGGATAGAAGAATACATCTCATGTGATCCTTGATACGTCGAGGCGTGCCGGCATGAACAAGTAACCAAGTCAAGTCCTTCTTTCTATACCGCACTTATCTGACAACTCGTCCTCGTGTTGTCTCGGTGTGAAACTTTTTATATCTCATTAAGCTTGACCAATCATACGAGACTTACGTGATCTTCTACACCCGTATGATCTAACATATATGAGATAAGGGGACACGGATATATGCAATCAAGTATTGATTCGGATAGGAGATTGTAATAGTGGTAACGAAACATTGTATACAAGCTCAACCAAAGCGCTTTCGATATACAAATCCAACAATAACCACTTTCGGTTACCGTAGGGCGTGCTCCCAGTCGGTCCAAAGTCCATTCAATTTTTTAAATGCTGGTACGAGCTCCCTCTCCGTACAACATCATCTGGCGTAGATTGGCTATACGCCACCAAGGCCGTCTGCTCGGTGTACCACCTCACAATCAAGATACCCACCCCGGTGGGGGTACTAAGCATCCAGGGTGAACAAACAGCAGCCAAAGAATGCCTACGACTCTCAACCCAGGATGTGGCCTTACCTCAGGCCTAGCAATTCAGTAATCCCGAAGCCGCCTCGCCGGGCGACTGTCGAAAGCCTTCACTATCTGACGACCGACCCTCCAAAGTTGTCAAGGTCGGCGTCGAGGCCCAATTGATGTTGTGACAAGATGTCATGCACCCGAGGAATACCGGGATGTGTTCGCATGGTCCCCACTCGACATGACTCGAGTGTCACCCGAGCTCATAACGCATCGCCTCAACATCGACCCGGCTACTAAACCCGGTTCGTCAAAAGAAAAGAGGTTTTGCGGCGTAGCGTAGCGGTCATAAGAGCGAGGTGACCCGACTCGAAGGCAAAATCTATTTGAGGTTAAGTACCCGACCGGATGGCTAATCGATTCGTGGTTAACCGGAGGGTGGCGCATGTGTGTCGACTACACCGACCTCAACAAACCTTTGCCGAAGATTGTTACCCCTCCCGACATTAACAAGAAGGTGGAGGCACCGGTAGGCCACGAGGTCTTGATTTCTCGAATCTGTACAAAGGGTACCACCAAATCTGATGAGCCGGAGGACACCCCAAAACCGGCGTTCATCACCGACTTGGTGTCTTGGCGTCTGGAAGATGTCTTCGATGCGAAGAACGCCGGAGCTACCTACAGAGGATGGTGGGCCAATATTCAAAGACCACATAGGGGAGATTAGTCGAGGTCTCGTCGACGATATCGTGGTCAAAAGTCAGCGAGAGTCTGCGCCGACGACCTCGAACTATCCTCGAACTTCCGGTCGGCCAACCTCAAGCTCAACCCCGAAGTGCACATTCATGGTGAAGGCGGGTAAATTCACAGGATCTGGGTTTCTCAAGAAGGCTCAAGGCAAATCCCACTAAAGGTGGCGATTGCTCGACATGCGGTGCCAAAGACCATCCGTGAGATCCACAAACTCACGGGTGCCTAGCCGCCCTCGGAGATTCTTATCTCGGGCTGCCGAAGTAGCTTCCTTCTTCAAGATCTTGAGGAGAGCTCGGGACTTCGCTGGCGGGAAGAACACCGTGTCGCCTTCAGACAACCGAAAGAGTATCTCGCCGACCGCCGACCTCGTCCGCCCAAAGAATCGAGCTCCTTTCTTTATATCTAGTCGCCTCGGACGAGGCAATCAGTCTTGATATTGGTGCGAGATGAGGTGGGACGACAACTCCCATCTACTTTATTAGCCGGGCTCTCAAAGGACCAGGAGGCAGTACACGACCTCGAAAAGTAGCTGGCTCTAGTGAACGCATGCGACGCCCCGACCTTACTTCCAAGCCCATTCCATCCGGTGTTGGTGACTTACCCTTGAGACAAGTCTTGTCAAAGCGAGTCATCCGGACGTATAGCAGTGGGCACTTGGGCTCGGCGAGCACGACATTTCATACTCCCCAGTGCCGGCCATAAAAGGCAAGCTCTCCGACTTTACGGTGGAGCCAAATTCACCGAGATCTTTATAATCTTGAAACAGGCCTCGCGTGCAGGCACGGACGGATTCAAAAATGGGCCTCGCGTGCGAGCACGGACGGACTCGTCAAAACGAGTTGGTGGAAAGCGGACCGGGCTCGGCCCATCGCGGCGGCGTCGCGAAAGTGCCATGCTGCGCGCTGCGTGCCGTCGCCCGCGCGCGTGCGACCCGTTTCCGTCGTCTCGATCGGCCGCCAGATTCGTTTTACTTTTACGGATAAGATTTACGGAAAATAAATCTAATCTAACCACGGATTTTCTCGTGGTGAAAACAAAATCCGACAAAATAAAACCGAGCCACGCGATGAGCGCGGATCCAACAGATAATATATAGCGCGCGTAATAATCAAGCGTGAATTAATCAGCGAGCCAAGATATTGATCCCGTGCTCGATACCAGTGTAGGGATGACATGTTTAGCCCTCTCCGAGGATCTATCTTGGATATTTAATTCACTATACATTAATTATTTACCCAGCATGCACCTATATAATTAATTGCAACACGAGGGTTTACTCGTGTTTACCTTTGAATCGGCGGTGGAATGGATCGAGACTCGTGCTTTGATCTTCGGGTGTATCCGGTTGCCCAATCTCCAGCGTCGAGTGAGGGCGATCTATGGAGAATGCTACTGGAAAATCACCCTCTATCCTCTACACTTTTTGAAAATTATCTCCCAAGAACAATGGGAGTCTCGAAAATTATGATGATGATTATTAATCATTGACCTAGATTTAATCTCTTACCTCATATTTATAATGCATTACCATAATCCTATATGGAAATTACCATAATCCCTTATGTAAATTACCATAATCCCATATAGAAATTACCATAATCCTATATGGAAAGGATTAATACCATAATCCTATATGGAAAGGATCTATGCATATCCCATAAATATAATAATATCCTTTGGGATAAAGAGAATCAAATCATTACCTTGTAGAGAGAGAGGCGCGATTTCCATACCAGCTACGGGTTCGGATGGGCCGACCAGGATCAAATCACGAGGAATAAAGATGGGCCTCAAATAAATTAATTATCTTATGTTGACCCGAACATAAATTAATTTATAAACATTTATTCATGCCACTAGAGAATAAATCTTGACTTACCCCTTTATTACGAAGTTGAGTCGGGCTTGCACTTGAACATTCTGAATCCCGTATTTAAGATATCGAGCGTCCATTAATTATTTATAGCATTACATTGCTTAAAATAATTAATATCTTTAATTCATAAGTAGTACCATAACCTTATTATTGTACTTGAGCTAACTCAACTGCAGGTTTAGTACAATAAACCTTTGAGCTCCTTAAGGGGATGTCATCTTCCTAGCGGATCGGTGACTCGTCTGAGATAACTAGCATGACATCTACAAGCTTGCCACCACACAAGATGCGGAGAATATTGAGTTAGAACATATAACCCTCACCCATAACAAGTCAAGTGATGGTCGACAACTCATACTCACCTAATACCTTATCGGGGTTTAGATCATCGTAAGTCACGAGATCTTGGTTCTTCACTACGGTCGATAGAAGAACTTATCTCCTTGTGATCCTTGATACGTCGAGAGACACCGGCATAGACAAGTAACCAAGTCAAGTCACTTCTTATCTATACATGACTTATCTGAGCAACTCGTCCTCAAGTTGTCTCAAGCTGTGAAACTTTTATATCTCATTAAGCTTGACCAATCATACGGACACGTGATCTTCTACACATCGTATGATCTAACTTATATATGAGATAAGGGACACGGATATATGCAATCAAGTATTCAATTCAAATAGGAGATTGTAATAGTGGTAACGAAACATTGTATACAAGCTCAAGCAACACCGCTTTGGTATACAAATCAACAATCTCCCACTTATACTAAAGCAAACTTTTAGTATACAATGTGTCTCTACTAGCTATTACAAACAAAACCATCACTTTGCTTCTCCCACTTATACAAAGTTTCCTTTCTAAGTGGGTACCATCTAGCGCAATTGAGTCCTCTAACGTCCCGGCGTAGACTTATTGCGGCGAGCTTTCGATGAATGGATCCGCTAGGTTATCCGTCGTATCAATCTTTGCAATCAACACGTCCCTCGTCTAACGATTTCGTATGACATGGTACTTTCTCTATGTGTTTGCTTGCCTTGTGGATCCGTGGTTCCTTCGAGGTTTGCCATTGCACCGAGTTATCACAAAGAAACCATGATACTCATGGGCAAACCAGTACACATCTAGATCCACGAGGTAGTTCTTGAACCATCTGACCTCCTTAGCGACCTCCGGCGGCTACATATTCGGCTTCCATGGTAGAGTCCGCAATGCATGTTGCTTTGCACTCCTTGAGATACGGTTCCACCTCCCAAGGTAAACACATAGCCCGAGGTAGACTTTTTCTCATCACGGTCGGATTGAAATCCAGTGCGAATAACCCAAGGCATTAGACTATCCGCATGGTAAGCCGTCTATAATCTCGAGTCCTTTTCGGTGCCGAATATATGCTTTACCGCATGATCAATGAGCTTGTCCATGGTTAGGCGATATCTAGCCACTATGCCCACCGCACAGCGATATCGGGCCTCGTGTATAAGCATTGCATGCATGAGACTTCCTACGGCAAAACGTAGGAAACTTGTCTCATTCCTCTATCTTCTTTGCGATCATAGGTGGTGGTCCCTTTAGAATAAAGGAACGCCATGTTAGAAAGGTAGCAATCCTTTCTTGGCGGTCCGCATACTAAAGCAGTAATCACGGTATCAATGTAAGGCGATCGAGATAAGCTCAACATTTTCCTCTTGTGATCTCGGTAAACCTTGATCCCAGAATGTCGCTGCATCTCCTAAGTCTTTCATTTGAAATCGATCGGATAACCAACACTTTGTCGATTTGTATCGAAAGCGATTTGGTTGAGCTTGTATACAATGTTTCTGTTACCACTATTACAATCTCCTATCATTTTGAATACTTGATTGCATATATCCGTGTCCCTTATCTCATATAAGTTAGATCATACGATTGTGTAGAAGATCACGTGTCTCGTATGATTGGTCAAGCAATGAGATATAAAAGTTTCTGGTGAGACAACTTGAGGACGAGTTGTCGGTATAAGTCTTGTATAGATAAGAAGTGACTTGACTTGGTTACTTGTCTATATCGACACGTCTACGGCGTATTGAAGGATCACATTGAGATGTGTTCTTCTATCGACCGTCGTGAAGAACCGAGATCTCGGTGACTTACGATGATCTAAACCTCGATAATGTATTAGGTGAGTATGAGTTGCGACCATCACTTTGACTTGTTATGGGTGAGGTTATATGTTCTAACCAAGATTCTCGCATCTTGGGTGGTGGCAAAGGTCTTGTATTTCACACTAGTCATCTCAGAGTCAGTCACCGTATCCGTTTAGGATGATGGCGTCCCTGGGAGCTCAAAGGTTTATTGTACTAAACCCCGCAGTTGAGTTAGCTCAAGTACAATAATAAGGTTGAGTGGTACCGCTTGCAAGAATTAAAGATATTAATTATTTTAAGCGATCAGTAATGCTCTAAATAATTAATGGACGCTCGATATCTTAAATACGGGATTCGTAATGTCTAAGTGCAAGCCCGACTCAACCCGGTAATAAAGGGGTAAGTCATTTATTCTCTAGTGGCATGAATAAATGTTTATAAATTAATTTATGTTACAGGTGAACATATGATAACTAATTTATTTGAGGCCCATCTTTATTCTTGCATTTGATCCTGGTCGGCCCTTCCAGGCCCTTTAGCTCGAGGAAATCGGCGCCTAAGCTCTCAAAGGAAAGATTTTATTCTCTTAATCCTATAAAGATATTATTATATTTATGGGATATGCATAAATCCTTTCCTTGTGGGATTATGGTAATGCATTATAAATATAAGGTAAGAGATAAAGTCTAGGTTAATGCTAATTAATCACACACTATTTTCGAGAATCACAAGAGTTTTGTGAGGAATTTTCAAAGCTTTGTGAGCATTGGGTGATTTTCCAAGCATTCTCCATAGATCGTCCTCACTCGACGTTGGAGACAGGGCATACTGATCGAAGGTCAAAGCACGAGTCCGATCCATTCGATCCATTCATCTCGTTCCATCGACCTCTTGGATCCAAAGGTAAACACGAGAAAACCCTACGTGTTGCAATTAATTTTATGACGCATGCTGGAATATAATCAATGTATGGTGAATTAAATATCCAAGATAGATCCTCGGGCGAGGCTAGACATATGTCATCCCTACACTGGTATCGAGCACGGGATCGAATCTTGGCTCTGTTGGATTAATTCACGTTTGATTATTACGTGCGCTTAATTAATTGTTGGATGCATGATTCATCGCGGCTCGTTTTGTTTTGTTGGTTTTGTTTTCACCACGAGTAAATCCGTGGTTGATTAGATTTTTCATGTAAATCTTATACGTAAAGAAGAACGCAAGACGAAAGCACGAGGCGGCGAAGAATCGCCGGAAAAACCGGATGCACGGCGGCCACCGGCGCCGCTGCGCGTCGGCGCGCCGGGCGGACAAGGCGGACAGGCGGGTGAGGCGGGCGCGCATGGCTCGGCAGCTAAGCGGTGCGGGTGCGCGCTTGGCGCGGACGCCTCGGCACCGCTTCGGCGGCAGCGTCTTGCCTCGGCGGATCTCGGCGAGCATGGCGCGGAAACCTCAACGAGGTCTCGGCGGTGCGGACGACGCCACGCAGCGTGCGCGGCGGGCGGCAAGGCGAGACGCGAGCGGAAACCTCAGGCGTCTCGGCGGCGCGGGCGTGCTGGCAGCGAATCTCGCGAGCCTCGGCGGCGCCGGCGGCTCGGCGCGAGCAGCTACCGAAACCTCAACGCGTAGCACGGGCGGCGGCTGCTGGCGACACGGTGCGTGTTTTTCACGCGGATGCCCGGCGGCGCTTCGGCGGCGAGCTCGGCGACGCTCGGCCGGCGCGGGTGAGCTCGGCGGGTCGCGGTCGCCCACGCGATCGCGAGGCAGCCAGCGGCGAGCACGCCAGTCTTGCGAGGAAGAGCGGCGGCGGTCTTGGGCGCGCATGGGGCGCGTGCCCTGGCCAGCGGCCCGGCCATCTGGGCCGACCCACCCAAACCCGCCCGAACCATTTTTCGGCCCGAACCCGTTTTCGGCACGATTACGGTTTTAGGCCCGATCCGGCCGGTTCCACCGATCCGCCCAAATCCGGCTTTGTGAATCCGGTCCGTGCCCGCACGCGAGGCCCGTTTTCAAGTTTAATTGCACTTTGCTTTTCTATGTAATAGATTAGGCGAGATAGTGCGGAGTTCCACGAGTGGGCCACGATGAGCGTTTTTATTTTATTTTATCGTTCATTACATGTCGTGGATGTTTAAATTATGCGGTAGCATGCTATGTATGTTTACATTACGTTGACAAACCATTAAGTGTTTCACGTATTTAAATGCGCATAGTCGGCATGCTAGGTTTATCGCGTTTATCAAGCATATTTTATAATTACTGAGCATGTTTTACATGTTGAGTTCTATAGAATAGCATGCTAGGATTACGTGATCGCATGGACAAACCTTTTGAATAAAAGACTAAGCAAGCAACCCGACAAATTAATTTTTCAAATTAAAATGTCAAGACCTCCATTTTTGATCTCTAAACAAAGTGAGACGCTTGTGACTAAACGCCCACACGCGTGGCTTGCTTGTTTATCATAAGTTTGTTAGATGAGATTTCTAAATAAAACATTTTAAATCTATTGAGAAGTGGGAGTTTCATGTAAACGCCCACACGCTGCGGCTTTCATGTGCGATTTTCATAAGTTCTCTAGAGATAGATATAAAATGAGATAACAAAGAATTTGAATTGGGCGGTATGGTCCGGTGGTATGCCAATTCTAAGAATTCATTTTAGCTGTTAAAAATGTGGTCATTGCTTAGACATCACTTCAGTACAACTTCCATGAAGTCCCTTCTTGCGATAGTGATGTGGTCTAGTAAGGTCCAATTGTTAATTTCATTTGTCATAAGGTTAAGTTGACATGGATTGAAATTAAGCGACTAAAGGTATATTTTAGTGCAGTCGGGGTTCGTGTGTAAGCGCCCACACGCGTGGCTTGCATGTGGGATTCCTTGGGCGATTGGAGGTTTCAATTAATATTGTTTTATCAAAGGTTACAATATTATTGTTACGAATTATATGCGTCAGATATGCTTATGTGTTTACATTATCGTTTGAGATATGTCTCTTACTCCGATTATCAATATGCTCGCACAAAATCCGTTATCGGTCCAAATTTTATCGAGTGGAAACGAAACATGGAATATGTTCTTATCATTGAAGAACACATGTTTGTTCTCACTACTTCTAAACCCGATGCCCATCGACGATCGACTAATGAAAGCTGAGAGTCAAGCGGACTTTGGAATAAGTCGAACAATATGGCTAAATGCTATATGATGACTACTATGTCCAAAGGCTTGCATTGCAAAGATCGATCGATGGTGACGCATGACGATATTTGGTCGAGTCTCAAGAGTAAGTTTGGGCGATCGGATCGGACGATCCGCTTCCACACAATGAGAGAAATCTTGGCGTGTAAGATGGAAGAAGGAAGTTCGGTCCATGAACATGTCTCCCACATGACTCATCTCATGGATAGTCTTGATCGGTTGGGAGGAGGTATTGACGACGGCCAAGGTCGATATCATCCTCAATACACCGCCAAGTCTTTTGAGAACTTTCGTGAATGCGATCATGAGCAAGACCGAGTTTACACTTAGTCGGTTGCTTAATGATCTCGTTCTGCGGAAGGAGTTATGGGAAAAGGAGCACATGCTCTTGCTAGCACATCTAAGGGCCCAAAATTTTCGTTGCAAAATGGAAAAGAAAAGGGTACCAAAGGTGGAAGAGGCAAGGCAAATAGTGGGAGTAATGGAACAAGAGCGTGATTGCCACGGAGGCTTGAAAAGCGAAGGAGAAGGCGAAGTGCTTCAGAGTCGGTAAGATCGGGCATTGGAAGGCCAAGTGCCCTATGCTCAAGGCTCAAGGTCGCCGTTTGCTTTAATAACGAAACATGTTTAGCGACTTGTTCTACCCATTCTTGGGTAGTAGATCTGGTATAGCCGATCATGTTTGTTACACTTGCGGGGGTTCCTGCGGACAAGGGAGCTATTTGATGGCGAGATAACGATCTCCATGGGCAACGCGAAAGTCGAGGCCGTTGCAGTTGGAGATGTTACTTTATGTTTTGAGAAAACAATTTTAGTTTTGAAAGGCGTTTTATATGTGCGGTTTTCAGCGGAACCTTGTTTACATTTCAAATTATTTACTCATGGATATTCGTTATTTTGATAGTGGTGTTTCTATCATAAGAAATAACGAAGTTATCTGTGTTGGCATGTTATATAATTAAGCTTTATACTATTTCGCAAAACATAATACCTATAACTATATTGCATCTTCATCAAACCCTAAAAAGAAAGTTTTTCTTAGCAAGATGACACTAATTTTCTCTGGCATCTTAGATTAGGTCACATCAATCTAAATAGGATCCAAAGGCGGCTAAGAATGGGCGTTGGGTAATCTCACGGTTACTCCGTTCCGATCTGCGAATCTCGTGATAGAAGGTAAGATGTCGACGGACCCCTTCAAAGCGAAGGGTTATAGAGCAAAGAAATATTAGAGCTAGTCCATTCGACTGTGTGGACCAATGACCACACAAGCTCGTGAGGGTGCAGTATTTTGTCACTTTCATTGGCGATTACTCAAAGTGCGGATACATATACCGCTTCACCGCAAGTCGAATGTTTTGAGAAATTCAAAGAGTTCAAGGCGGAAGTGGAGGCGAAGCTTGGTAAGAGTATCAAGTCCTTTGCGTTACGATCGCGGTGGCGAATACCTCGATAACGAGTTTATGGACTATCTGGTGGAGTGTGGGATTACCTCCGGCGCACTTCACAAGCACGCCGCAGCAAAATGGTGTGTCGGGAAGCGAAAAATAGGACTCTTTTGGAAATGGTTAGATCAATGATGAGTTATGCAACATTGCCTATTCGATTACGGGGTATGCCTTGAAAGCAATGGCATACTTGCTAAATCTAGTACCATCCAAGTCGATCGAAAATACCCCTTCGAAGTTGTGGTTTGGGCGCAAGCCCGGTTTAAACCACATAAGGATATGGGGCGATCCGGCCTGCGTCTTTGAACAAGAAGGCGACAAGTTGAGGCTAGATCCGACGCAAGGCTGTTTATTGGCTATCTAGAGGAGCGAAGGTGGTTTATTCTATAGTCTAAGGATCGAGAAGGTCATTATTAGCACTAATGCTCGATTCTTAGAAGGGACTACATGAAAAATCATAAATCCAAAGTTGAAATCATTCTTGAATTAGAAGATGATCGTATTCCACCACCGATTAGGCCGAAGGTGCGAGATGTCGAGTCTAGTGGGAGGATCGACACGAGATACTTCAAGAAATTGAAGTGGGTCGAGTTCCTTGGAGATACCGACCATCAAGTGGTACCTACACGGCATGTTGTGCAGTTAGAGAACCACAAGTATCTGCACCCACCGTTGCCATTGTGCTGTAGAACCTCGTCGTAGTGGGAGGTTGTTCGTCGACCCGGCGATTTATGTTCGTGGGTGAATCTTGGTTTAGTCGAGAGACGAGCGAGCAATAATCGACCATGGACATACGAGGAGGCGATACAAGATATTGATGCAAGATCATGGCACAGCGTATGGACTTAGAAATGGAGTCCATAGCGGCTATAGATGTATATGAAAGACACATCTACCGGATGGCAAGGAAGCCATGGGTAGTAAGTGGATATACAAGAGGAAGAGATTCGATGGAGGTTTCGACTTTTAAAGCCGAGCTTGTGGCGAAAGTACTCTCAGTTGAGGGAATCGATTTCGATGAGACTTTTACTTTGTGCAATGATCAAGTCCATGAATTCTTACGCCATAGCAGCCCACTTGAACCTAGAGGTTTGGCAAATGGATGTTAAAACCGCTTTTCTAAGCGGTTACCTTGAGGAAGGTAGAGACATCTATATGCAAAGACACGAAGGTTATGTGGTAAGGTGAAGAGCATCTAGTATGGAAGCTTAAGAAGTCCATTTATGGACTTAGCGAACTCTCGATCATGGAACTTACGCTTTGACGGTGGTAAAGTCCTATGGATTTACCCGGTTGCCTAGCGAGTTGTGTGTATCGGTTAGATGTCAACGGTGATGTGGTATTTCTTGCACTTTATGTAGATGACATTCTTCTAGTTGGCAACAACGTGAAGTGTTATCGAGGCGTAAAGAGTTGGTTATCGATCAGTTTCAAATGAAAGACTTGGGAGATGCAGCGTACATTCTTGGGATCGAGGTTTCACTGAGATCGCAAGAAGAAAATATTGAGCTTATCTCGGGCGTCTTACATTGATCTTGTGATTACTTCGTTTAGTATGCGGACCGCCATGAAAGGATTGCTACCTTTCGGACATGGCGTTCTTTATCTAAAACGCGATCACCTATGACCGCAAAGGAGATAGAGGAAATGAGACAAGTTCCTTACGCTTCCGCCAGAGGAAGTCTCATGTGCGCAATGCTATGCGAGGCCCGATATACGCTGTCACGGTAGGCATAGTGGCTAGATATCAATCTAACCTGGACAAGCTCATTGGACTGCGAAAGCATATACTCAAGTACCAAAAGGACTACGAGATTATGGCTGGTTACCATGCAGATAGTCTAATGCCTTTGGGTTATACTGACTCGGATTTCCAAGCTGACCGTGATGAGAAAAAGTCAACCTCGGGCTATGTGTTTACCTTGGGAGGTGGAGCCGTATCCTAGCGGAGTGCAAAGCAGCGATGCGTGCGAACTCTACCATGGAAGCGAATATGTAGCCGCGGAGGCTTCTAAGGAGGCTGTATGGTTCAAGAACTACCTCATGGATCTAGATGTGGTACTGGTTTGCCCAAGAGTATCATAGTTCTCGTGATAACTTAGGTGCGATGGAAACTCGAAGGAACCACGGACCCACAAGCGACCAAACACATAGAGAGAAAGTACCATGTCATACGAGAAATCGTTAGGCGAGGTGGCGTGCTGATTGAAAAGATTGATCGACGGAAAATCTAGCGGATCCATTCACAAAAGCACACGCATAAAAAGTCTACGATGGACACGTTAGAGGACTTGGATTGCGCTTGATGGCACCCACTTAGAAAGGAAACTTTTGTATAAGTGGGAGAAGCAAAGTGATGGTTGTTTGTAATAGCTAGTAGAGAGACACATTGTATACTAAAGTTTGCTTTAGTATAAGTGGGAGATTGTTGGATTTGTATCTTGAAAGCTTGGTTTGGTTGAGCTTGTATACAATGTTTCTGTACCACTATTACTATCTCTATCATTTTTGAATACTTGATCTCATATATCGTGTCCCTTATCTCATATATAAGTTAGATCATACGGTGTGTAAAGTCTGTATGATTGGTCGAGCTTAATGAGATATAAAAAGTTTCACGGTGAGACAACTTGAGGACGAGTTGTCGGTATAAAGTGCTTGTATAGATAAGAAGTGACTTGACTTGGTTGCTTGTCTATGCTTTGATCGCGTCTACGGCGTATTGAAGCATCACATTGAGATGTGTTCTTCTATCCGACCGTCGTGAAGAACCAAGATCTCGATGACTTACGATGATCTAAACCTCGATAAGGTATTAGGTGGTATGAGTTCGACCATCACTTTGACTTGTTATGGGTGAGGTTATATGTTCTAACCAATTCTCCGCATCTTGGGTGGTGGCGATCTTGTATGTCACGCTAGTTATGCAGTCAGTCACCGTATCCGTTTAGGATGATGGCGTCCCCTTAAGGAGCTCAAAGGTTTATTTACTAAACCTGCGAGGTTGAGTTGCTCAAGTACAATAATAAGGTTGAGTGGTACGCTTAAGGAATTAAAGATATTAATTATTTTAGCGATCGAGAATGCTCTAAATAATTAATGGACGTTCGATATCTTAAATCTGAGGGATTCGTAATGTCTAAGTGCAAGCAGACTCAACTTCGGTAATAAAGGGGTAAGTCGACATTTATTCTCTAGTGGCATGAATAAATGTTTATAAATTAATTTATGTTACGGGAACATATGATAACTAATTTATTTGAGGCCCGTCTTTATTCCTTGCATTTGATCCTCGGGCTGGCCCCGTGCCCCTTTACCTAAGAAATCGGCGCCTAAGCTCTCAAATGAAAGATTTTATTCTCTTAATCTATAAGGATATTATTATATTTATGGGATATGCATAAATCCTTTCCTTGTGGGATTATGGTAATGCATTATAAATATAAGGTAAGAGATAAAGTCTAGGTTAATGCTAATTAATCCTACACACTATTTTCGAGAATCACAAGAGTTTTTTTGAGGAATTTTCGAAAGCTTTGTGAGAGCATTGGGTGATTTTCCGGCGTTCTCCATAGATCGTCCTCACTCGGCGTTGGAGATTGGGCAACCGGATACGATTCGGGAAGGTCAAAGCACGAGTCGATCCATTCGATCCATTCATCTCGTTCCATCGACCTCTCGGATCCAAAGGTAAACACGAGAAAACCCCTACGTGTTGCAATTAATTTTATAGGCGCATGCTGGGAATATAATCAATGTATGGTGAATTAAATATCGAAGATAGATCCTCGGGCGGTAGACATATGTCATCCCTACACTCTTTCGATGCGATAACAACTTCATTGTTGCCGAATAGAAGAATGTCATCTCGTAAAGTGCAAGAAATACATTATCGTTGACATCTAAGCGATACACTACTACTCGCTAGGGCATTGGGTAAATCCATAGGACTTTACCACCTCGCCCCAACGTAAGTTCCATGATCTTGCATCATTGTCTTGTATCGCCTCGATGTCGTCCATGGGTCGATTATTGCTGTTCGTTTTACGGGACTAAATCCGAAGATTCACCCACGAACATAAATCGCTCGGGTCAACGAACAACCTCCCACTGACGAGGCACTACGGAGCACAATAGCAGCGGTGGGTGCGGTAACTTGTGATTCTCTATCTTGCACAACTTGCTTGGTAGGTACCACATGCGGTCGGTATCTCGAGTGGAACTCGACCCACTTCAATTTCTTGAAGTATCTAGTGTCGATCCCTCCCACTAGACTCGACATCTCATACATTTGGTCTGTCGATGGTGGAATCGATCGTCTTCTAATTCTTGAAGAATGATTTCAACTTTGGTTATGATTTTTCATGTAGTCCTCTTCTAAGAATCGGGGCATTAGTGCTAATAATGACGCTTCCGATCCTAGGACTATAGAATAAACCACATTTCATTCCTCTAGGATAGCACAATAAAGCAGATCTTTAAGCGTCGGATCTAGCCTCCAACTTGTCGGCTTCTTGTTCGGCACATGTCTTTGGGTGCCTTATATCCTTATGTGGCTTAAACTCGGCTTGCTTGCCAAACCACAACTCGAAGGGTCTCTTGATCGACTTGGATGGTACTAGATTTAGCAAGTATACCGCCGTTTCTAAAGCGTACCCCGAGCAAAGAAATAGGCAAAGTTAAGTAACTCATCATTGATCTAACCATTTCGAAAAGTCATATTTCTTGGCTCGACACACCATTTTCTCAGGTGGTGCCTTGGGTGAAATCTTTGGGAGGTAATCCCACACTTCACTAGATAGTCCGTGAACTCGTTGTTGAGGTATTCACGCCAGCGATCGAGCATAATGACTTGATACTCTTACCTAACTTCGTCTCCACTTCCCTTAAAATTCTTTGAATTTCTCAAAGCATCTCGGACTTCATAATGAAGCAGCGGTATACGATGATCCGCACTTGAGTAATCGTCAATGAAAGTGACAAACACTACCATACCCTCCTGAGCTTGTGTGGACATCGGTCCACACGGTGCGAAATGGACTAGCTCTAACATTTTCTTTGGCTCTATGACCGCTTACGCTTTGAAGGGTGCGGTCAACATCTTACCTTATACAGATTGGCATCGGAACGAGTAACCGTGAGATTACCCAACGCCCATTCTTAGCCGCCTTGATCCTATTTAG